>JAOVVB010248117.1:0-20772 GCA_028570985.1 Heterobranchus longifilis | reverse complement strand
CACTTCCTATAATAAAATATCTAAAAGCTAAAATCCTCTCAGATGGGGGACCATGAGACATAATCGTATACAACTCAAAAATAGGGGGGAAATGCAAAGAGGAAATAATAAATAAATAAATAAATTTAATGAAAAAATATCGAATTAATTATTAATTTATTAATTTATTTTGCCTTTATTTCTTATTTATTCAATATATATATATATATATATTTTTTTTTTTAAATATTTATTTATTTATTTGTTTTTTTCCCCAAACTTTTTTATTTGTGTATATTAATTTTTTATTTCTGTAGCATCCGTCCTCCATATGGGGTCTCTGGTATACATACTCATCAACCACAATGAGTCTGAGCAAAGAAGTCAAAATACAAAGGTAAAACTAAACATTACAAATACAAATCTAACCATTATTGAATTAAAGTAACCAAGCCTAAACATGGAAATGTCCAGAATCATGGGAAATGATTAGCTGCAGTCTCAGTGCCAGCAGGGGATTATCCTGCTGAAGTGTCCTGAAGCAAGATCCCTCCCGGCTCTGCAGGAGTTCATCCGTAGGCTACCTGCCCCCCCTCGTATGTGGGATCAATGAACTCATCAGGAGCTGCAGGTTTCCTTATCATTATGGAAAGGCCAGGGACACTGGAAGTCAGGCAGAGTTGGGGGTGCTGCTGAGAGAAAAGTCTCTATAATGATGGCATATTAAATGATGCACACTATTCATGGTTTTTGTATTAATCTGAATGGCCAACAACATTTTACACCAGTTTTACACGGCAACAGACAGTAAACCTGAACTCCAACATGCTGTATGTCAAAGCAGCATAGCACCATATTCAACTACAGTCACTTCTCATCAACGGATTTGTATGATATCTTATGAAATATGACCATTCTATTTAATGTTTTGAAACGGTCGCATGGTCGCTGTTTTAAACACGTGGTTAACGTGAAACGGAACTACTTCGGTTTAGGCGCCAAAACTATTTGGTACTGTTCGGAAAAAACAACAGGGTTTGGGTTAAAATAAGTATTTCTCTACATGACTACTGGACGTTTACGTTGTAGGACGTGACGCATCTACGTACAGAAGTTAAATTACAGGTTCACTTAAAATAACACAAGTCTCCTGTTGTTTTTTCCTAACTTCACCAAGTAGTTTTGTTACCTAAACCTAACCAAGTAGTATTATAGATCCATAAACCTTCTTTTATAGATTGTTTACGCAAAGAAAAAACACATTTTTTTTAATTGATTTGCAACTGTTTTGCCTTGCAGTTACAGTCCTCCACCAGTAGGGGTGCTGCAGCCCTACTTCCAGTGCCCCTGGGAAAGGTATATTTGTAAATCCCCTTTGACAATAACACAATTCAAAGTGCTTTACATAAGACATAAAAATGCATTCAACATACAAGGCAATAAAAGAAGGGAAACATAAAAAGAAAGAGAAAATATGCTAAAATTAGTCCCAAATATAATTTAATAATAACTAAAAAAAACTAAAAAAAAACCCAGTGGCAAATAGAAACGTTTTAAGCCTCAATTTAAAAGGACAGAATATTAAGTAAAGCGTTCTGCATCAGGGATGACTGCTAGTCAAAAATGTATTTGGGGTGAGATAAGAAGATTGCCTGAGCAGCTTAAAAAAACATACATAATTTAAGTGAGAATCTCACAGTGCATTAAGGTTGTGATTCCTTGATCCCATCATGGCACACTGGCAACAATGTGAGAAAGTGCAACTAATGACTCAGTATTTGCTGCAAGACTAAATAAAAGGCCCCATCTAGTGGTGGTAACTGAGACACACAGGATGACTGTGATGTCCAGTGACGCCATGTGCTGTATGGCATCAGTAAATCCTCTAGAGCTTAAAGCTGTAGCACTTTGTGTGGAATTTAAAGTAGGACATCCACTGATATTTGATATTTAAGCTTTCAGTTTGACTTTAAAACCATCAGTGACAAAATTCAAATACAGCAGTAAAAATACAAGAGTATAAGTCATTGTCAGGGATAACATGGCACAGTCCCAGGACTTATTTCCACCGTGGTCCCTGATGATGCAGTCCATCCTTGACACAACAAAATGGAGACATCCAAAGCACACGACCACAACATGCCACATCCCAACACAAGAATCCACTTACAGATGACATAAAAAAAAATTAATAAAATATAGGCCTATTTTTAATTGTATAGGCCTATTTGACATTATCTAGCAGCCTCTGTTTGACCTTTTTCTTGGCTTGTGGGTTCTGCACCTCCTTAATTGCAAGAGGCAATTTATTCCACTCCGTAGCACCCGCATAGATAAAGAAACCTTACATATCATAGTTTTCAATCTAGGTTCAGATTAATACCCTAGCTCTGGTATTGTGATTCTAAACTTCTTCTGACTTCTTAAAGACTCTATGGGCCATATTAAGTTGGATAAGAGGCACTGGATGTATATATAGGCCTACAGTGCATGCTTAGAGGCCATAGAGGTAATTTGGGGCATGGCATTTAGGGGCCAAGCGCCACCTGCTGGCAGCACAAAAAAGTGCAGCCTAGTTTGTGTAGCCTATAATTCACAAATTAATATAATTCTGGATTATTGCATGACATGAAACAATCATTAGTTGCTGCTGTTCACATTATTATAAACAATTTAATGCCAGCAGCTGGATACAATAGTTCTAAAATTGTGTTGCCGATGCTGGCCCATCAAACAACAATGCGAAAATTGCGCATGCCCACAGCTTTTGTCAATGAAAGCACAAATGGATGCCGCCTGTGACTGATTATGTGCAATTTGATTGGCTGTCTAAATACTAGTAACGGCACGTGCTTGACCTACATTTGTAGAAGATAGTAGCTAATGGCGGTCACCATGAACACGTGAATTATCTTCTACTGCACACATTTTAAAGTCTGCATTTGGAAGAAAAAAAATAATGCACCTTGGTGCTGACGAGCCGCGGGATATTGTTAGAAACCAAAAAAAAGGTGAAGTGTTTCTCCGGGAAAATGGCTAACTGCTAGCTTAGCTTCGTGTGCGTTGTTCGGAGGGTACCGGGTCAAGAGCAGACTCTGAAGATATCTGGAGAAACATGGAGAAACATGGAGAAACATGAGGCTGGACAACGTGGAGAAATTGGGCAAACATGGCTAATACCAGACTGACAGTAAATACAAATGGTGAGTTGAGCACACTGGTGGTTGAGCAGTACAACAGCAAACCAGGTAAGGTAAGTGCGGAGTCGTTTTTATCACCTGTGTAACTGCGCGAGGAATGTGAAATTGCGCATTATGTCAGATTGTAAAATTGTGTAATTTCCTGGTTTTGCGTCTGTGCAAAGTAATGTTACATAGTTGTTGACGCATAGTTGTTTACACCTAAAACGCCACTGTATATGCTATGCTACACCTACACCATCAAAAAGTGACTAATTTCGTACCCATTACTCTCTTTCAACTCCACTCTCTCTACAAGATGCTGCAACAAATGATGATAAATCACTTTATTGCAGCTTCTTTATACAAACTGTACAAACCCAGAACTGTCTCCTCATACATCCTGACAGAACTAATCTGTATGCATCTTGTCCTGTGAATTTATGCTACTGCCTGTGGTCCAAGTTCACTGAAACATGTTTTATTTTATAAATGTCTGAGCAGTTTTTCATCTGTAATTAATTAATATCCCCTGGGTTGGATATGTGCCAACTAAATGATGGGAACTTGAAAATATGAGACTTACATTAATGAATTAACCTTCATTTGTCTTTCCACTGTTATTATGAGGGATGGGAAGACATTAAAAGCTCACTGTAGTGAGTGCAGTTGCTGTAGTACATCAGAATCAGATTTATTGCCAAGTAGTTTTTACATACAAGGAGTTTGTCTTGATGATACATTGCATAACAACAAAGTATACATAAACAAAATAAAAACAACAAAAGCAAAGAGCATATGTACAAGTGGAAATGCATGCATCTTCCATCATTTATACCACATCCCTGGGGAAAAAAAGATTGCTTTTATGTAAATAAAGTTTCTGTACACATCATTGTGAACTATATATTGTTCAATGGACGTAACTGTGTTTAAGAAGAAAAACCCACATACATATCCTACATAAACAGTCTACTGACATTACTCGAGTATAACACCAGATCGTCAGAGAAAATTCTCCTTGTGGTCCTAAATACACGAACAGACCTGCGTAAAATTGCCTTTTCCTTTCACGCTCTGCACGCTTGCAGTGAGTTACAAGGCAGACTGAACTTGGATTCTTTACCCACTCTTGCTGTCTTTAAACATATTTTAAAGTCCGTTGTTACAGAATAACGTCATTGCTTTTAACTGATGCCAGTGTTTGTCATCAGGGTTCTTTTAGCCTCTGGTTCTTGTATGTTCTGTGTCTTTTGTTGTGGTTTGGTATCTTTTTTTTTTGTGATGCTATCTGTTCTTGTTTGTATTCATGTATGAAACGTTGTATTTCTTGGCCAGGACTCCCTGGCAGAAGAGATGGCATCTCAATGGGGCCTTCCTGGATAAATAGAATAAAAGCACATTGCACAACTTGAATTATAATTTGTACACAAGGTGGTACAGAGAATTGTATTTAAAGGCAGAAATGATCTGCTATTTACTGAAAATAATGTTGCTTTTCCGTCAGCATAATGGATTTACCCGAAACACAATAGAAAATGAGTCCAGCTTTTGCAACTTAAAATAATCTGTGTTAAATGAACTTTTCCAGCAATGGCCATGGGTAAGCCTGTTGTAGGCCATGAGTTTACTGTGTGGTTGTGCAGCATTTTGAATTAAAAGCCCTGTGTCATCAGTATTACTGAGACGTGCGCAGCGCTTTAACAGTTTTGTATTTTCAGCAGATTCCCTAAAACACAAAACTCATCCTCTGTGATTGGTTGTGGCTCAGCATGCTCCATTGTTCCATCAGCCCGTTTGTTCGCTTGGTTTCCTACGCACAAACAAAACTTTCCTGCCTGCCCTGCGCAATATTGGGCTCCTCTGTGCTTTGACAACCCGAAATATTGGAATCTCTGACTTTTTCTGAGGGAAGAAAGATAAAGGTAGGTCATTAATATTAAAACATATTGTGTGAAATGGTGTATATTTATACGCGTATAATATTTTGTGTTTTAAATTGATAAAAAGCTATCTATCTTCATTACAATTGATAGGAAATTTACCATCTGTAAATATCCCTTAAGTAGCTTTTAAAATTGTGGGGGGGGGGGGAAACCCCACTTTTTATGAAGTATTGTTTTTATGGATGCTGCATTGAATTAAATTTAAAAAATATATATATTCTAGATCTGTTGAGAATCATTTGATACACTTTCCCCGTTGTTCAGCATGACATGTTTGGTACGTTCGGTCTTAGTTAGAATATAAGATAGATTTCTGTGGGTTTTTAAGTTGTTTTTTAAAGATGTGCAACAGTGTTAAAGGTTAATGCCTTGTCAGATTAAACTGGCTGCTTGTCCACCACGTGAATTTCTTCTGTGTCATTGCCTAATGAGTACTGTTTCCATAATCAGATATGTCAAGCTCCAGCACAATATTAGTGGCGTCCTGCTGAATGTATTTAGGAATTGTTTTATTCATATCCAGTGTTGCCCCGTGCTCTGTAACAGGAAGTGCCTGCTATAATTGGTATAGCAGGGGCCAGATGTATGCAAGGCCCTGACCTGCTCTGTTTTCTCCCTATGCGTCAGTCAGTGTTTTTTGGCAGGATGTACAGCTTCATGGGAGGTGGGTTGTTCTGTGCCGGAGTGGGGAACATACTCCTCATTGTCTCCACGGCAACTGACTACTGGATGCAGTACCGTCACTCCAGCAATTACATGCACCAGGGCCTGTGGCGGTACTGTGTGCCAGGAAAATGCATGACACACACAGACAGCATTGGTAAGACTCGCTGCATGTGCACATGCAGATCTCATTTATATTCATCATTCATCTGTGAACTCCACACTAGCCCTGATCAACACTGGGATCACGTCCCTTTGGGGCTTTGTTGAGGTTAAATATGGCTGAGATTCAAATGCAAAGAAGTTGCTGTGATGTAAATGTTATCACGAAATCTATTTAAAAACTTTTTGTATAGGTGCTGTATTAAGAGATTTCCAGAAGTTATCCGGGCTATTTTTGTAACTTTTTAAGGAATAGTATGTACTTTAATTGGCAGCAGTCATGTAGTATATTCTTAGGTAAAAACAAACATTTTCAGTCATCCATCATAAATTGAATCCATCAAATTGGGTGCAAAACCATTCCCAAACACTAGATGGCAAGCTAGAGCTGAAGAAAAGCATGAATAACTGTGAAAATAAAACATGCCAACACTATAAATTACATGAGCTGTGTGTAGAAAAATTCATTCAGAATTCTTCGTTTAGTACCGGACATACTTGAATCTGGTTTCTGACATTATCCTCTTTTCCTCTCACCTACAGCGTACTGGGATGCCACCCGGGCCTTCATGATTCTTTCCCTGCTGGCTTGTTTCATCGGCATTGTGATCGGCGTCATGGCCTTCATCCACTACTCCTCCTTTGACGGGTTTGACAAGACATTCGCAGCCGGCATCCTCTTCTTCATCTCCTGTAAACTCTTCCGCCAAAGCTGCATGCAAGCCTCTCTGATGTAGTAAAGACCTTTTTTATATCAGTCATGGTTTTATCTCTTGTGCAGGCTTCTTTGTGTTGCTGGCCATGGCTGTCTACACAGGAGTGACAGTGAACTACTACGGTAAACGCTATGGCAGCTGGCGATTCTCCTGGTCCTATATAATGGGCTGGGTGGCAGTGGTGCTCACATTCTTCTCAGGTATGCATCCTTACCACATGAACTAATGAAAACACATTCTCATTTTCATAGTATTTTCTTGGAAATCTGTTCTCCTCTAGGTATCTTCTACATGTGTGCCTACCGGATGCACGAATGCCCAAGAAACTCTAACTCACGCTGACCTGCCAAAGACTTCAACACACACACACACATCAGCACTGGTCCATAAAATATGGCCAAGAGGAACCAATACTCCTATGAACTTTTCAACTACTTCCTGTTAACCTGAACATTCATGGATAAGCAAAATAAATGAGAAAAAAAAAATAATGCATTTGTTGTCTGTATTGTCTCTCTACATTAATGAAACTTACATAAAATAGAGTATAGAAGGAGAGGTGCACAATGTTATTATGACACATGTATTGGGTCATGGTTTTGGTTCGTTTTGCACATTATGGAGAAGAAAAACATGGCCATTTCCAATGTTCTCTGTATTTTGTCGTTTTGAAAGAATAACCAGAGATTTGATGATATATCAAATCAACAAATATTCTTTCAAAAGCAAGTTAGCATTTAAAACAAACAAATACTTTCAGTATAGCTGCGTTATTTGTTTTTCCTTAATTGCAAAAATAACATTTTAAATTCTAACAATAAAATATTAAAAAACATTACATTTTTGCAGCCACATGCCCTCTAAACTGGTCTCCACACTGTATTTTTGCTTCTTAGCTTCCGTTCTGTTTCCGTCTCTCCAGTGCCACCTACAGTTCGATTAATATTCAATTGTGCAGCCCTAGCATGCACACAACCTAACAGCTTTTGTTTCCTTGTGGAACTGCAGCTCACATATGCAAACCGGGCCATGGTTTGTGTACTGAAAGTTTTTTTTGTTTTGTTTTTTAATTTATGGTTTTGCATCCCTCATTTTTAGTGATAAACATCATCTTTTCTCGGGAAAAGTGTCTGTGACAGATCTAATCATTTTAGTTTGTAGTAGTAGCACCATAAGCTGAGTGTGAAGTTGCAGTGTTATAAATCAACAGCAATCTGATTCACAGATTAATGTAACTGTTTAATTTCTTGGTGTACTATTGACAAAAGCACAAATGACTTCTTTAAAAACGACTTGGGTCTTAACTAATGAAGTTCTTAATATCTGGACAATTTCTGAAAACAATGTGCATAGTAGAACAGATATTTATACAATATATATACTGCAGCAACTAAAATCATCACTGACATAAATGTTACTGCAATGAGTCCAAGTTCAAAACAATCTTTTATTTATTCTCATTTTGTAAAGTACACATGACCAACTCTGGAAGAAAAACGCACTGTGGTAAAACAAACATGAGCTGGTTTAACTGGATGCAACACAGACTTTGCTTAGAAAGAGTGCCGAACAGAAAAGCCTCAGGCCTGGCGTACAAAAATAATCAAAACAATCCCAAAAGAGGCGTAGTTAATGGTTGTGAGTAGAACAATATAGATAACTGTGATCACCCTTCACACCAACCTCAAAACAGGAACGAGAACAAGGTCATGCAAGTTTGGTTAAGCCTCTAGTCGACCTCCTCGATGGTGGGGCCGGAGGACCCTCCTCCCCCAGGAGCACCACCAGCTCCGGGCATTCCCCCCGGCATTCCTCCTGGCATTCCTCCTGCATTCTGGTACAGCTTGGTCATGATGGGGTTACACACCTTCTCCAACTCCTTCTGCTGATGCTCAAACTCATCTTTTTCTGCAGACTGAGAAAAGAGAAAGAAAAGGGATTTAAGTATCAATCTGATCCCAGCCCAAAGTTTATTTTAACACCTATGCTGCCAAAGTTAGTTTTTTAATCTTTTTAGTGCAATTGTTTATTGTTTTTATGGCATTTTTTGTGTATTGTTGTAGCCTATTTGTAAATATTTCTGCATAAATGTATGGGTGCATGTGTGTATATAGATAAACGTATAGTTTAATGTTTTTACGATGTACCATCATCTTTATTTATGTACTTTTATTCAGTTAACTGTAAGCATGAATGCAAATTAACTAAATTAATGATTAAACTAATTCTTACCTGGTTTCTATCCAGCCAGCTGATGACCTCGTTACACTTGTCCACAATCTTGTGTTTGTCCTCGTCGCTGATCTTGTCCTTCAGCTTGTCGTCCTCCACAGTGGACTTCATGTTGAAGGCGTAAGACTCTAGACCGTTCTTGGCAGACACCTTCTCCCTCTGCAGATCATCCTCAGTCTTGTACTTCTCTGCTTCCTGGACCATACGCTCAATGTCCTCCTTACTCAAGCGACCTGAAGGATTTGATTTAAAATGAACACGAGGCTTAATATTAGACGTCAAATTTCACAATTAAGATACAGTGTTAAAAGTTCTTCTTCGGGTTACCTTTGTCGTTGGTGATCGTGATCTTGTTCTCTTTCCCGGTGCTCTTGTCGACCGCGGACACGTTCATGATGCCGTTGGCGTCGATATCAAAGGTTACCTCAATCTGAGGAACCCCTCGGGGCGCAGGGGGGATTCCAATCAGCTCAAATTTCCCCAAAAGGTTGTTGTCTTTGGTCATGGCCCTTTCACCCTCAAACACCTGCGGATAGAACATCAGGTCAACCCATCAATAAAGATTTATTTGAAATGTAACACCTTCTCCAGTATTTCCTCTATAATTGTACTTGCCTGGTGGGCCATCTGGCCAACCCCTGCCAGGCCAAATTATTATATATTTTTTAATGCCAAGTATAACGCCAAATAGTCATTCTGCAGTGGCGCACCACCATAAACTGCAGCGGTCCATTGCCATGAGTCCATGAATGAGTGTCTCGTTCGTTCACATGTCTGTAATGACAGCCGGACATTCGAGTGTGTTTGACAGCCTCGGTAGTGAATGACACACTGACGGATTCTGTGTTTTTTGTTTTTAGCTGAGCTAGACCAGATAATATTCATTTAAAACCGATTGGTCATTGTTCTCTGTGAAGTTTGCTGGAAGTGATGTAATATAGTCCTGGTGTGTTTTATACGGAGTGAGCACTGCGCTGTACTGTAAATCGCCTTTTAAATGCTACATTAGTTTATGGTAACTTAGGATGCAATTTGGCCTTGTGTGCTTTGATTAATTTGGCATGCAGTTAACACACCTGTCATAATTTTTGTTTGAATGAAAACTCAACAGGATGTAACGAGTAACAGGCAAATCAGCTTTAAAAGTGACATTTTCTTTTTAAATGTGCTAGGCAGTGGATGTAATTTATGACGATGGGAAAAGTGGTTTATGTGGATAAATATATATTTTTTAAAACTGATAAATATTTAACAGGACTTAAGTGTTAAATTTGAGAATGGAATTTGGTGTGGTGGTAGGTGGTAGAATGATAATTGTAATAAATAATTGTGTTAGCTTAATATGGTGGTCGTACCTGAATGAGCACACCAGGCTGGTTGTCTGAATAGGTGGTGAAAGTCTGGGTCTGCTTGGTGGGGATTGTGGTGTTCCTCTTGATGAGAACAGTCATGACTCCTCCAGCAGTCTCGATGCCCAGAGACAAGGGGGTCACGTCCAGCAGGAGCAGGTCCTGCACATTCTCCGATTTATCTCCCGACAGGATGGCTGCCTGCACAGCTGCAGAACAAATGGGTGGATTTTGAGTTTTACATGTTTTTTATTGGTATAAATGAGTTACTGTTATATTTATGGACATAAAGGGATTATACCTGCACCATAGGCCACTGCTTCATCAGGATTAATGCTCTTATTGAGGTCCTTGCCATTGAAAAAGTCCTGCAGCAGCTTCTGGATCTTGGGAATGCGTGTAGAACCTCCAACCAAGACGATGTCATGGATTTGAGCCTTGTCCATCTTGGCGTCACGGAGAGACTTTTCCACAGGCTCCAGGGTTCCTCGGAACAGGTCTGCGTTCAGCTCCTCAAACCGGGCCCGGGTGATCGAGGTGTAGAAATCGATACCCTCGTACAGAGAATCGATTTCGATGCTGGCCTGAGTGCTGGATGACAAAGTGCGCTTGGCCCTCTCGCACGCCGTGCGCAGACGACGCACCGCCCTCTTGTTGTCGCTGATGTCTTTCTTGTACTTGCGTTTGAACTCGGAGATGAAGTGGTTGACCATGCGGTTATCAAAGTCTTCTCCACCCAAGTGTGTGTCGCCGGCGGTGGACTTGACCTCAAAGATGCCATCTTCAATAGTCAGGATGGAGACGTCAAATGTGCCACCGCCCAGGTCAAAGATGAGGACGTTTCTCTCAACTCCAACCTGTAGTTTGAAATTATTTTATTGTTATTTGAGTATTAGAAACAAACACTTTTAGCAGGCACTTTCAGGCTTTTGTTTTTTCTCAAAACCTCACATTCAAATATCACATGTTGGACTCCTAAAGTACACATAGAATGTACTACAATACAAGCTGTCAAAAAGCCTTAAAACTAAAAACTGTATCTTTATAGAAAGCTGTAGCAGAATAATTATTTAACCTTTTTGTCCAGGCCATAAGCAATAGCAGCAGCAGTCGGCTCATTGATGATACGAAGGACATTAAGGCCAGAAATAGTCCCTGCATCTTTGGTGGCCTGGCGCTGAGAGTCATTGAAGTAGGCAGGCACAGTCACTACTGCACTAGTTACAGTCTGCAAGAAGAAATTGGTGACAAGTTACAGCAGGTAATGAGACATAAATGGCATTCTCAACATCAAAAGCACAGTTTTCTATCATTAAGTTAAATTAGAGCTCACAGTATATATACACTATAATTGTTATAGGCAGGACACAAAAAAATGCAGGGTTCAGATTTCTTTTTTTTTTAGTTTTGCAGGAGACATAGCAGCCACAATACTGTAGTCGAAGCAGAGACATGTTTGTATTACTCATGCAAATATCCCCTTTTGTAAACAAACAAACAAAAAAATTCTGAGAGTAATTTTGTGAAAACGCAAAACAGGTGTACCTTCCCGAGGTACGCCTCTGCAATCTCCTTCATTTTAATGAGCACCAGGGAGGAGATCTCCTCTGGGTAGAAGGTTTTGGTCTCGCCCTTATAATCCACTTGAACTTTGGGACGTGTAGCATCATTAATGACTGTAAATGGCCAGTGTTTCATGTCGGACTGAACAACGCTGTCATCAAACCGACGTCCAATGAGACGCTTTGCATCTAAAAGGACAATTTTAAAAAATGCAATAAATAAGCAGAAACATCAACGTTAAGTGATCATACTTGTTTAAAAAATGTCTCATACCGAATACTGTGTTGTTGGGGTTCAGAGCCACCTGATTCTTGGCTGCATCCCCAATCAGCCTCTCGGTGTCAGTGAAGGCTACATAACTGGGTGTGGTCCTGTTTCCCTGATCATTGGCAATGATCTCGACTTTGCCGTGCTGAAACACTCCTACACAGGAGTAGGTAGTGCCCAGGTCAATGCCGACTGCCGGTGCCTTGGACATGGTTCCTGAGAATATGAAAATGATCAGCTATTAATCATATATTGGCACTTAACTGAAAATCTGGCTATATGACGGATAATGTAGCTGTGGGTGGCCACCACGCTGCACATTTAGTATGGTGTAATGAGGCTATTATCAGAGTCTGAGCAGCTTAAACAGAAGTGGAAACAAACTGTCTGTGAAGTGAAGGTCCACAGCACCTGTTTTCAAGCCTCCCACATTTGACAGCTTGGCAACGGCTGCCTTTTATTATGGCAACAACAGACAACAGGGAGGAGAGAGCCTTTTCTAAGCTGCAGGTTTACTGTAGCCTGATGACACACACTGAGCTGCCATTTATTATATCATAGCAATTAAACGTAGGTCGATGAGTTGTTGAGGAACTGAAAATTATTCCCCCAATATTTTGATTTAGCAAATCATTGTTTGGATTATTTTTCTTTAAGAAAATGCCAAACTTGGTCTGATTTGAGCTTTTCCCGTTTGTAGATTTTCTGCTTTTCTTTCCTTTCTCTATATGAACTCAATATCTTTAGGTTTGAGACAAAACAAGCAATTAGAATATGTCAACTAAGGCTGTGGGGTGTTGCTAGTTGCTATTTTATTATATAATATTAATATTAAATACTGTTTGAAAAATGAGCTGATGTTAAAGAAAAAAAAAGACGTGTTTAACTCAGCAACAAAGTTATGAAGATGACTCAACTTCTTGGAACAGGCCCTATGTTTACTGTTGCTACAACAAGCAGATCATCAATATACTGTAATGTTAGCCTACTGTTAAGCCACATGGGAGGTCATTATACTAGGGGATGGGCTCCTCTGTTGGAGCATAATGTAGGGCCATTGCCGGGGAGTGCACATGGCAGAGGGTTAAAAAAAAAAGAGCAAATTAGAGGTGAAACAGTTAGTTGTATATTTGATTAGTTGATCAAAAAATGAATCTGCCACTATTTTTATAATCAGTTAAATGTTTCAATAATTTTAAAAGCAACTTTTGTTGGGGTCCAGCTTCTCAAATGTTTTCAAATTTGCTGCTTTATCTTATGTTTTATTTATTTATTATCTTGTATTCTTGTTGGGTATTTTATTTTTGTATTTTAATTGTCTGATTTTATTTGCCTCATTGCAGTACTGACATGTTTTAATCCTGGTTATATATGTGTATATATATATATATATATATATATATATTGCTGTCAAGTTGTCCCAGTCAATATAGCAGGAGATCCGCCTTGTGCAAAATCTAACTTGTATTCTTAATAGCAAAACAGAAACTTATGAGAAACATGCACTTGTTCATGTTCTTGATAAGGTTAATACAGTTCAGCTTTGCTCCTGTTGACCCCAATATTGTTAATGGTTGTTAAAAAGGCCTAATTTGCTTTTGGGGTATGGGGGGTTATGAAAGATAAGTAGTTTGACAGCCACTGTGCAAGAGTTAGGAGCAGGATGTGCTGCATCATTAGCTTAGCCATCATCAGGAGGGTGTGTCACTTAACATTTCAGGAGGCTGTGAACTGTATGGACTATTCCTTTCGCTTCCTTGTAACTTAACTTGCACACAATCATGCAAACCAAATACAAAGCGTGTTAACAGCATAATTTCATACCAGTTGTTAGCCACTTTCTGTAGCTCTCATGTTAAATAACTTAGGTTAGCCTTAAAACCCTAAAACACGTTATATAACATTACAAAAAGTTCGTTAAAAATATCAAATAATACGAGAAGTTAGTGTAAATGACGATGCGCAGCTGTATTTGAGTAATGGCAAATAGATATCGACACAAAATGGTTAGCTAGCTTATATTTTTGCTATATTATTAACGTAAATTGAGCAACCGTTAGCTGTTACTCTAAGACTGATTGACGTTAACATGGTTAACGTTAATTACCGTTAATGTAACGTCTCAGTCCAGTAAAAGTTACCACAATACATTATTCACTTGGCTAATACTCACCTCCGTTAAATTCAGAATCGGTGTTTAATCGTTAAGGGGTTGTTACTAATACTGCAGACTGGATTCACCCTGAGTGACTCGGTGTGGCAGGTCGATCCCCTCCGCTGTCAGTGTGTGTGGAGCGGCCGCGCCTCCGCAACACTCCCCCCTCAGAACTCTCCAGAACACAGGAGGAGCGATGCTGGCCAGTCATCCTCCATCATCACCACTGCCTCTATAAATGGTCCACTTACAATACAGTTTCCACAGCAGTGGCTGCTAAGATTATTATAATAAAGTAGGTCTGAGTGGCTTCCAGCTATGACTATCAGACAGTACAGTAGCTGATAACTAATTACTAAAGTGAAAGTAGCAATATCACCAAGTCCTGTATTCAAAGTCTTATAGGCTAAAAGTACATACAGCAGGCATACCTAGAATCAAAATATACTTAAAGTAGGCTACCAAAACCTAGAATCAAAGTATACTTAAAGTAGGCTACCTAAAGTAGTACTCGTTAAGCAAACCGAGTCATTCCAGAATCATGTCACTGTTATTTATAATTAAGCCTATGCTTTTATGTGTAGGCCTAAGCATCACTAATGGCAGCAGCTGGTAAAGGTGGGGTTGATTTTAATTAGGACTACTTTAAATATGGCCGGGTAGCTTAATCTATAATATTAGGCTGCATCATGTAGTTGTTTAGTAAGCCTATATAGTTTCCTTTAAAACAAAAAGTATTAATAATCTAATTCTGCAAACTAAAATTGTCAGAAGAAATGCAGAGTAAAAAGCAGCCTATATGTATACTGCAATGTTGGCTTCCAAAATGTAGTGGAGTAGATGTATGGAGTAGGCCTAGCATAAAATGGAAATATTATTCGACCTATATAAAATAGAATTAAAGTACAAGTAGCCTACCTCAAGTTCTTTGTACTTAAGTAACCTACAGTGCTTGAGTAAAATGTGTAGGGTACATGTTACATTGCACCACTGCTAATTCCACACAATAAAATACTCAAGTAAAAGTCCTGCTTTGAAAATGTTGCTTCAGCAAAAGCAGTGGTGGAAAGGAACTAAGTAAGCCTACATTTAGGCCTACTCAAGTATTTAAGTACAATTTCGAGGTACTTGTACATGAGTATTTCCATTTTTTTGCTACTTTATACTTCTACTTTACTACATTTCAGATATAATACAATAATAACAACAACAACAACAACAATGAAGTATGGTCCAATAATATAATGCCAACTATAATACTGACAGTAGCCACACTCTACATACATTGTGTTGCTAATACTGCTGTACTTTTACTAAGTTAAATTTTAAATACAGGACTTTTATTTGTAATGGAGTATTTTTATACTGTGGTGTTGCTACCTTTACTTGACTTGTAATGGAGTACTTATTCCACCACTGAAGAAGGAGGGTTCAAGTACTGTGTAACTCAGGGGTCTCCAACTCAACTCAATTTGGCTTGGGGCCACTGCTGGTATTGTAATCTCATAGGACGGCCACTTCAACGTTCAAGTACTACAAGAAAGTGCAATAATCGGAAATGTACTTTTTAAATTTCCATTACAACAAATAAAGCCCACGCCACCGTCTCTGCCCGCTCTCTTCTTATCAAAAACTGACTGGGCAGTCACAGGCACATTTTGCCCTTTGCAATTATTTTGCGCCAAACGAAATACATATTTCTTAATGGAGTGATTTTATTTAAATTGTATATGAATGGGGTAGTTTAAATTGGTAAGAAACGACTAGAAAAAATAATTTTGGCCGGATTGTATTATATTTTTAACATCATGTCTCGGGCCGGAGGGAGGGGAAGGGGGGCCGAAAAATGGCCCCGCGGGCTGGCAGTTTTAGGCCACAGGTGTAACTCTTTGCAGTCAGTGCAAGTGGAAACGGAAAAGCTGAACCACACCTATAAGTGCTGTCGGGTTAAGGATACTGAAATGTAGGCGAATACACCTAAAAATACATGATCTGTAGTGCAACACCAAATATTCATGTGAGAACAGATACTGAGATGAGGGGGTCACATATCATCAAGTTTTAGAACAAACCCCGGGGTGTGCTTACCATTTGCAATGTAGTACATGCAAGAGTTGTGTCCTGATGTGACATTTTTTAAGAGCTCCTCCTATGTCATATCTTAATATGATACTGCTCAGGTGTTGCTTGTGTTTGAGAGTGTGACTCAGAATACAACGTCAATAGCTGTTGTTGAAAGGAAATCTATTGTAAGGTTGTTTAAAAATAAACAATTCGATACTTTCCGGTTAATTTGACCCTGTAAAAGGGCAATAAAAAAAAGAAAAGCGATGGAAAGATATCCGATAAGATAGAACAAGTATTAGCCTATTCAATGTGCATGCATATACTGAAATAAAATTGTGCAAATTTCACATTTATTCATGAGCTTGCAGTGGCTTATTTGGAGCTTTCTGAATGTGAAATGGCAGGACGATCAGACAAACAGTACAGTAGTGAGAAGAGTGAACATTTTAATTTGTTTTGGCTCTCAAGTTGCCAAACTGTTTATTGCAGACTCATTCTTTATTTCTGAGGTTCTTTCGTGCCTGCACAGACTCTCAAACATTACATTAAGTGCTGACAATTCCTTTTTGTTTAGAGTGCCAATCAAATCAAGTTTACAAATGTCAGATTTTATGAAAACATTGGCTGTTCAACGTGGCCTTGTGTTACGTAATTTAGGCTGTTCATGAACTGTATTGTTCATGGCAATTCCTAAGAGCCCTTTTAGTGGATGCATATTGAATTGCCTTTACTGTCACAAGCCTATAGGGACCAGACACTTGTTTGGTCACCTGAGACTTATGTGACCACCAGTCTTGTTTCAATGTAAACATCCATGGATGCCTTTGTTCCAATTGACAGTAATGAAGTCTATTATTACTATTCCAGCACCTTGAACCTACCTGTGTGTATGAAACGTCCTAAATAAAACTGCCTTGCCTATTATTCCTCACATATGTGAGTTACATTAATGGACACATGGGGATTATGTAAAGAGGACATTGTTGCAAAGTGTAAGGGATGCATGTTGGGAGACAAATGGGACAAACAGATCACATATAACAGCGGTTCTGCGCTGGTAATAAAGACTTCTTGAGGTTTAACAATATGGATATACACACCTCTTTTCTTTATTGTTGTTCTGGAAAAAAGCAAGTACACACACAACTTTAGAACTGTGATGATTCCCTTTCACATACAATCATGTGATTCATTGTTAATAAAGAAATATTGATTATAGCCCTATAGTTCTGTGAGTCATTGTTAATAAAGAAATATTGATTATAGTTCAAGCAATCGATGTGACGGCTGTCTTTTACTCATTTGTTGTGATATATTATATATTTGGCACTTTTCAGCTAGTCAGTGGAATCTATTAAAACCTGCACAGATACTGACATTTTGAGGCCAATACAAATATCACCGTCACTGGGCTTAGCGCCACCCAATTGATGCCACACGATTGTGACGTTTTCCCCCCTATTCCAGAATGAAAACTCTGTGCAGCCAGACCATACTCCAGTGCTGACACAGAGCTGTGGAGATAAATCTGGCAATGCGAGAGTAGTCCTTTACATATGAAGCTGCAGCCGGTTAGCTTTGCTTAGCATAAATACTGTGAGTGGGGAAACAGCTAGCCTGGCTCTGTCCAATGGTTACAAAACCTGCCCACCAGCACCTCTAAAGCTCACCAATTAAACTGACAGTAACTTATTTCAACTTTTTTATGCCACTTAGGGCCAGTGCAAACAAGTTGTGAATACACCATTGACATATAATCATCTTCTAAGTTGATGTCAAACCTGTTAGAAACATTATCATTCATTTGGAGTTGTGTTTCTGGCCACTTGATGAATGTAAGTCCAATGTTCACTCTCTTTTAGCTCTGTTTTTGGTCTCCACCAACTCCTGAGGGAAATATCTGGCTCTTTAAATGCTCCACTAGTCAACAACTCTATCTGTCTGCTGTTTGGTGCCTACACTGTTTCTAAATTTCTGCATTTCTGTTCTACAATTTCTTATTACTTATTGGCTGACATATACGCAGATAGCCTCTATCTGTGACAAGCCAGGCGTAACAAGCCATGCATCTCAGCAAAGCTGAGCAACCAATACATGCGCTTGGTTTACTTCATTCGCAGGCAACATAGGGATACAGTGCCATCCTAGCTTATATCTTGTTATCAAATTGAGATACTTAATACCCTATGTGTACACATCAGCTGAGCCTATATTGTTAACTGACTATATTCAGGTACAAAAAGTTAATCCTGAAACGGTCAAAGTCATTGATTTTCACATTCAAACTGAGTCATGAGCCAGAATTTGTGAATACATCTGTGTGACCCCCCCCTTAAAACAAACCTTCAGCAAACACAAACTGTATCTTCTCCCTTTTTAATACGTAATATTTAATTATGACTCCTGACCTAAATCTGCCACAGCCCTGTACCAGGCTGATATCATTATTCCCCAAGGGTGACACATTTACTGCTTCTGGGTCCAAGTTTTGAAGAAATGTGCCCTCAGTTACACTGATGGCATGGCTTGCAGACAAATGCCTATTTAGACAACAAAGAGAAGATTAAAACTGGCATTTGACACTGGATACATCTAAAGTAATCTAACAAGCACCCTTTTCAGGTTGTATCCTCATGGTGTATTGTGGTGCCATTCTTTAGGGACTGAGGGACCGACTTTACTCAGGAGTCCCTTTCGTATCGTGACGCTTCACAAAAGACTTTGGATTTCTCTCAGATAGGTGTGTCTTTTATCCGCAGACTGTACAAAACAACACCAAAATTTTCTATTTACCGTCTACAGCCTGAGGCCATAACAAAAACTGATCTATTACAAAACCTGCACTCTGAAGAACAATAATGAGGCGTTTATCATATCATAAGATCTCTAAAGAGAACACTTGTGATCAGATCACTGATCCTGCTCTTTGTGTGTATACATTATGGGTTCCTATGCAACGCTCTCCCTGCCCATACCCAAGACAGCAATTGTTTTTCCATTGCGCAGCATCCTTACCAGCCATGAACCATGCATTGCCCTGACATATGAAGTTATATCTTGTGCCAGACTAAATGTGAGATCATTGCTAATTCCTTAATGAAAGTTTACTTTCATTAATTTTTCTGACTGCTCTAAATGTGGCAATAAGAGGAGGCAAAATCAGAATCAATCTGACACCCTGCTGGTAAACATCCCTATTCCAGTACAATATACACAATACAAGCAAACTATGGATTACACAATTTTGTCTTTAGTATATCCAAGGAACAAATGCTTACTTTTAAAGGCTATAACTTATCAGGGATCTCATCAATCTCTCAAGGAAAAGCACCCAGTTTCAATTCCCCGCATCTGTCTTTAAATAACATGCTGACCTCATTGAAGATTGGCACTAGCTCAAATAAATTCTCCCTGCTGAGATCAATATCGTCACATTAGTAATAATAGAACTAAGCTGCGGACATATGGCATGAAAATTGATCATTTCAGATGAACAAATAAGACCAAAAACTGACTCAGTATCACGTGAAACACTCAGTACAGACTGTAGATTTTTTGTGACACAATATAAATAATAGTCATTTGAAATGTATTTAAATGTCAACATTTTAATCCTGAAAGTGTGGCTAATGATTTCAGAATAATAGATCTATGTAATAGAACAATGTAATACAATAATGGTAAATGCTAATGAAAAAAATGCTCATCTAGGATAATTGTTTACATTAAGCGACAAATGACATATAAAACCCAATTTTCTTAAGACAAATTCCACTTAGCATATGTATAGAAACAAAAATGTGTTATTATTACACACCAACCAGCAAACTGTCTTGTGGCAGAGAGGCTGAATTTAAAAAACAAAACAAAACAAAAAAACTACAGGTTACAATCAATAGTAGGTGAACTGGAGTTGACATGTTGAACTGTGTGGAAAAAAACAAGCTTATTTTAGATGAATTGTTAATCAAATCCAAAATGCATTCAGGAAAATGTAGATGGTAAAAGCCCAGCTCATGTTACACAATTGTCTGCGACGTCCCTCACACGCCCCTGTGGGAGCAACAGTATATATGGAGAGATCTGGAAGCTGATAGCAAAACAGAAAATGAAGACTTACAGGTGAGTCCTTGCAATAACGTTATCACCTCTTTTTCACCTTGAATTGAAGGATATTAGTAATTTCATGTCAAGCTTTTTTGTTTAAAAATCAAGCACGTCTTTCCTTTTTCTTTCAAGTGACTGCTTACTGTATGTTGCATAATGTGCTTAAGTCACTCTAATACCTTTGTAGGCTTTTTCCTCATGTACAGGAAGGTTGATGGGATGTTATCAACGTAAAAAAAAAAATTAGAAAGGTTTTCTTTCAAAGCACTTTTCTTTGAAAGAAGACGGTGAATGCCTTGGTTCCCATTGTTTTGCTGTTTTCTCACAGGTCCACATTCAGAACAATGAGGCTGGTCCTCCTTGTGTGCCAGCTTGGCCTCATTCTGA
>JAOVVB010248097.1:0-20774 GCA_028570985.1 Heterobranchus longifilis | reverse complement strand
TTTATTATTTATATTCTGGAGTTAATTACGCCTCCTGTCTTTGGAGCTTTCTTCTTTCTCTCTTGTTTTTTGGATTTTATTTTTGTTTTGTGTATATTTTTGTTTGTGTTGTTTGTTGTTTTGCACCGTGACATCGAGTCAGATTCAAGACAGACAGGAGCAGAAAAATAAAGTGTTTTTGAACATTAAAGCAACATGTTCTAGTAGAAACCCAAAATACTGAAAATGAGCAGAAATTCATATGCAGCTGTTTTGCATTGTTATTATATTTTAGGGCACCTAAAGGTACTTACAGCCATCTTTTTTACTATATTATATCATAGACTGAAAGAAGTGGATGTATTGGTTTGTGCACTACCGTTTCAAATGTAGTTTGGTGACAGAGTTTTAATTTGTGGGGGAGAAAGAAAACAGCATAGCAATCCTGGCCTCTCTGAGACCCAGCAGACAGAGCGTTTAGAATAACACATTTAAACGCTTTCATGAGCTGGCGAGACGCTGAATCATTACTGCGTTCTTTCAATCAGCCCTCGAATGCAGCAAAAGAGCCATTTATGCATCTGACAGTGTCTCTGTCTGTTTGAAAAAAACAAGCTTTGATTTCGACTGTCCCCCTCATGTCTGCTACAGAATTCACCTCTGTATCGACAACAAAACAGTCTCATGCACAGTCACACAAGGACTGACATACGCAGCCGCGGCCAGCGACTCTATAAAACAAGTGCATATGTTGGGTTGTGCACTGCCGGTTTAAATGTAGTTTAAATTTGTGGGGGAGAAAGGAAAACCGCATATCAATCCTGGTGAGACAATAACAGATTTTATCGTGGATCGTCATAAAAAACACTGACAATAAGCTGATCGTGGTGAATTTCCATTATCAGGATAATATCGTGAATATCCTCAAACTGAAGGCAGTTTACTACAGTGTTTATCTGTGATGCAGTACTGATATTTGGTTCATGTTTTGAGAAATAAATCATAGTGTTTCAAGAAAAAAGTCTTAATGTTTAGAGAAAAAAGTCGTAATGTTTCAAGAAAAAAGTCGTAATGTTAAGCGAAAGTCACAATTTTATGGAGAAAGTCAAAATGTTTTGATAGAAAAGTCAGAATGTTAAGAGAAAAAGTTACTATTTTATTCGAGAAAAACATAATGTTTTGAGAAAAAATGTTGGAATGTTTCGAAAAAAAAAGTCATAATTTTTTTTAGAAGAAAGTCGTAATGTCAAAATGTTTTGATAAAAAAGTCAGAATGTTAAGTTATTTTTAGAGAAAAACACCATAATGTTTTGGGAAAAAAAGTTGGAATGTTTTGAGAAAAAAAAGTCGTCATTTTTTTTGAGAAAAAGACAGAATGTCTTAATATTTCGAGAAAAAAATGGTAATTTTTTTAAAGAAAAAGTCATAATGTTTTGAGAAGAAAGTCGGAATGTTTACAAAATAAAGTCCCAACAAAGCAACATGTAAAGTAAAGTGATTCCAGTGTTTTAAACATATCGGGATAATATTGTGAATCTGAATTATTTTGGCCTAATCCTTTGATTGTCCCCCTCATGTCTGCTACAGAATTCTCCTCTGTATCGAGCACTGACGACAATAAAAACAGTCTCATGCGCAGTCACACAAGGACTGACATATGCCAGCCGCAGCGAGCGGAGCAGCTTGGCGCGGCTCGTTCACGGCCTTAATCAATGGGAGGCTTAGCTGGTGACACAAACGATCATGGCAGCAGCAGAAGCCGCAGACTGTAGCAAATCCCAGCTCATCTCATTACCACAGACGCATGAGAGGAGCCATATTACCATTTCTGCCAGATCTGTCACCGTGAGCATTCAGAGGGTGGACGCAAATATGAAACAGCGAGCTATGTATGTAAACATCTGGCACTGTGTGAATATCCAGAAGCTAATCAACTGTGCTGATAAGTGTGTGTGCAGATTGTGTTTGGCATATGTTGTCACTCTGCATGCTGTTCATCTCGCCACACTGCAGGTGCTGCAGCAGTTTAACATTGAATTATCATTGCCGTGTTCTTTTTGAGGCATTTCTATAATTGCCAATGAGGTTGCAGGGTCTTTTTACACAGTGTGAATGTTGGATTAGCTGACAACAGGAGTTGCTTGTACTTTGAAAGTAATTTGCAACTTTGCTCAAGTTACACTATTGTAAAGTGTAGTTCATTGACGCTCCACTAAGTGATGACCACCTGTAGCCTCGCAAACTTTTAGCCATACGCCGTTAGCAACATGTACTGAGGTTAGCACAACAAGCTAACGATAAGTCATGGCTCCCTGTAGCCTCGCTAACTTTTAGCCATACGCCTTTAGCAACATGTACTGAGGTTAGCACAACAAGCTAACATTTAGTCATGATGACTCCCTGTAGCGTTGCAAACTTTTAGCTGTACGCTGTTAGCAACATGTACTGAGGTTAGCACAACAAGCTAACGTTTAGTCATGATGACTCCCTGTAGTGTTGTAAACTTTTAGCTGTATGCTGTTAGAAACATGTACTGGGGTTAGCACTACAAGCTAACGTTTAATCATGACGACTCCCTGTAGCGTCGCAATCTTTTAGTTGTACGCCGTTAGCATCATGTACTGAGGTTAGCGCAACAAGCTAGAGTCAAGTCAGACAGTGAATGAAATGTGGGAGCTGGAAGATTCGCCTGCAGGTTCTCGTTCAGCTACAACAGCACCAGAGAGAGTCGTGTGTCAGACGAGGACGGTGCGTCTCCGTTGCTCCAGTAGAGTAACGTCATGTGAATGGAAACACATCCAACATGCTAACGTACATCCAACAGCATCACCAGATGTGCCGATCACCGGGACGAGTAAAAAACACAACAGAGCCTAATATCGTGATAAATATCGTACCGAGGACTTTTTATCATGATATTATCGTACCGTGAGTTTTTGGTATCGTTGCATCCCTACTGCCTACGGATGTCCGGAACAAGACTAGCTAACACGGCTACGATGACTGTGTTTTCCTTCTGCTCTGTGCTGCAGGTTTCAGGTTTTCTTTGCCAGCTTTTGCGTATTAGACAGCGATTGGCTTTCGCATTAGTGACGTATCGTCTATAGTATATAGTCTATAGTATATAGTATATAGTATATAGTATAGTATAGTCTATTTTGCCCGGCGTACGTCTCAGATTATCAGAGAGTGCAGAGACATCTCTCTAGTGACAGAGTCAGTATAGTCAAGGTCAGACATTTTAGGAAACATACAGTACACAGAAGAAAAACAAATTTTTTAGGAACCAGGTACTTACATTATGCGAAGGACTTTATGTCAAATGATACTATACAAATACCACTCTGCAGTAGCAGGCTGCATATTTTCAAGTAGGCTAGTTGAAATAGTTAATCATCCCAGAATATAGATTGGTTTATTTTTACCTCAGTCATTTGCAGGCATGAATTGGACAAATGACTCTTTCTGTTTCTCTAAATGATGGAATGAATCGCCCTATTTAAAATGTAGGTTATAGCCATTGCTCTGATTAATGAATTCAAGAAAAAAAAATAAAAAATGCAAATGCATGTACTTATCGCAGAGCCAGCTGAAAGAGCTTTTACCTTCTGAAATCTCAAGAGCTCCAATAAACACGTACATCACAATAAACACGGGCTGACTGTGATTCCTCGTTGCATCAGTTGTGTAAGACAAATAATCTTTCATCTCTCTGACTGTACAACGAGCAGCAGAGAGGAGGGGTGGAATCACAAAGAAGAGCTACGAGGGCCCTATAGGACAGAATCTGGAGAGCAAAAAGAAACAAACAGACGATGTTGAGGGCGTCGTTCAACAAGAAACTAAAGGACACGTGAAAATAAAACAAACCCTTAAATGCCACATGGACAACTTTCCTATTAATTTATTCATAATCATTATTTATTATGACTTTTAGAATTGTAAAAGCAATTGCACCATCAGCCCAACACAGTCTTAAATAGCTCTTTTTTTATTGTAAATGATTGTAAATGTTTCCTGTTTGTTTTTAACATCAAATTGCCTTCAGGATTAATGAAGTTGGATTGATTTAAATTGAATTATCAATTTAGGGGCAATGTTTTCTCACTGAAATGTTTGGAATCTACCCAAGCTTCAAAAACAAGAGAAGAAGAAGAAAAGCGGTAAAGAGGAAGTAGAGAAACGTGAGGAAATTCAGCCGTGCAGAAGCTCCCCCCTCCCCCCCGGGCTGGAGAGGCTGGGAGAGGGGCTCCTTCCCTGGGGTGGATCTGAGAGAATGTCCCGCCGGGTGACTAGAGCTCCAAAATGACTCTTTTTTTTCTGGGACTTCTCATCCATATAACGTTACTTTTTATATTTAGGCAAATAAGACGTGGGCAAAAATGATAGAAACAACTGTTTATCAAAAAACTGATTTTCTCAGCTTTTTGTCCGAAATGTGTTTTTGATGAAAATGCCCAACATTCAAGTGTTGATTTAAAAAAATGAAGCAAATGAATGAAGCTATATTAAAATGTTTTTTTCTTTCTATAAAAACAGAAGGTATTTGATATAGTAACTGTTTACATATTCATAGTACAAAATATTCTAGGGGCCTTGAAAGTTCAGTGAATATGATAAAGCATGCTGGCACTGGCTGGAAACTTTTTAATAAAACTGACGGGGGAAGAGTTAAGAAACACTGTGCCTCAATGTGGATATTGCACTAGTCCATATTGCGATTTCGATACAATTCAGATTATTAGTTTAGCAATAGCATCGACCTACAGTATATGCATTTTCAGAGGAGAACCTTTTTTTTCCATAAGGTATAATTATTTATACAGTGTTTTTAGTGTTGTTTTTATTTTCTATTCTCTTGAATGACGTAATGTTTAAATGTAAAGCACTTTAAATTGCCTTGTTGTTGAAATGTCCTTCATAAATAAACTCGCCTTGCCAAGATTCCATGTGCCCAAATATTTTGTAGCTACAGAATCCGCTTTATTTTTCAGGATGGTCAGTGCCAGACTCCAAAAGATATAAAGGTAGCAATTTCCTTCCATCACCAGAATATGATCCGGCACGACTCTTGGTATTGCACACTGTGTTCTGCAGCAATCCATCCTCTATTGCAACCCATCCATTTCTCAATCTGCTCAAAACTCTCTCCAGAGGGAATGTAATTTCCTCTGATTCAGGACAGCAGTCCTCCGTTTAGTTTCTTTTGGAAACATGGTTCTGTTTTTATGAGCTAAACTAGACCTTGACAGTGTGGTCTTTTTCACAAAGCTCATCTTCAGTGATACCAAACGTTCCCACACCTTCTTAAACATGAAATTCAAGGACTTTTCAGGGACTTTCCAGGCCCAAATCCCTCAAATTCAAAGACACAACATAGTTCAAGGTTCGTGACTGTTACAAAACTGAGAGTTTTTATAAAGAGAACTAGCAGGCTGGAACGTGAAACAATGAGTATGAGTACTAATATTCCACTGTTATTCTGAATATTCTGAATTTGATACAGGTCATGGAAACAGCATATTCCGTTTGAATATTCTGAAAAGTAGTACAGCATTTAATTTTGGAATTCCAGTTTTTGGCATTCGTGACAACTTTTTACATTCAAATATATATTTTTATATTCATATATAGGACAAAGACTGTGCAAGGTACATTCTTTTGAAAAAAAAGTTTTTAAAAAATGGTACAAAAAATGGTACACTTGCTAAATTCTAAAGAAGTCAAATTTACAAATGTGGAACTTTCCAAACTTACATATTGTAAAAGGCCTTTTTGTGAATATAAGACATGTTGGATATGTCGGTATTATTCTGGTTTTAGAAGCATTGTTTGGACATGTATACAGCACATTCAGAATATGCGTCTCAATTGGAGTTTTTACCGCACATTACGGCTAGTCTTGCCTGTTTACTGTTGTGCGTTGCTATGGTTACTGTACACAAATCAACCGTTTACAAGGCTGGTGTAGAGATGCATGCACAACAGAAAAGCCCACATTTCTTGTCGGACATCGCTGCAGACCCCTGACACACTGCGGACAGTCCGCCAGTCGGGAGCAGAGTCCCGTCCCGCCCGCAGGGAGGGAGAGCGCACGGTCCCGGGAAGGTGCGAGGTGTGGACGAGGGTGCTGTCATGGCCGGAGCCACGAGCCACCGTCACTTGAAACATTATGAAAAGTGGATATGAGCAAACGTCACAACGCCGAACTTTAAAATCCTATTTTACATGGCTGCATTTAAACAGGAATATTAGTGGAATATAAATTTTTATTAGTCATGTAAACTTGTAAACTTAGTAGGAATATTATCTTTTTCGGAATAAGGGCAAAAAGCTGAATATGTTGTACATGTAAACGTTGTCATTGAGAACAAGTTATAAAATAGAATACCTTGGAAAAATGACTTTTAATACTTTTCAAGACCCTGCGGACACCCTGAACTGTAACATTTTTTGATTTGTTTTTTAAAGTCTCCAGCTTGCTAGTAATTACTCACATGGCCAGCTCAGACAACCAAACCTTTTCTCTTTCTCTGTGATGTGTAACATGGCCACTGGCAAAGTTTCTTAGAGAGGAGGGCCTGTCGTGTTAGTATACTACTGAAATCTACCAAGTGTTGGGAGAGCCTGTTCGACCTCCTCCTCTGGAGATTAGTCACTGGCAGTGCGGCGTGTAGGCAGGAGGACAGTGTTTTCCCCTCCTCCACGCCACACCGGCTCTCCTCGTTTGCCCTAGGTGGTGTGGATGTCGACGTCTATGTGTGTGAGCCTCTGAGGCAAGGCCAGAGACACACCTGCACCGGCTACAAAGGACGAGAGATGTCAAATAGAAATACAATCCCTTGGGTTCGGTAAAGGAGGAAAGGCAGAGGTGATGTAATGATGATCACTAAAAGAAAGAATGAGTGTGCGTCTGCATGATGCGTGGCTTTTTCTTTTGAAATAACACCACTGAAGCCCTTCATTCCAAACAGCTGCGTGTTGTATTCCTGCGACTAGGCTGGAATGAGGAAGCACATTAACGTACAGCTTGACCTGGAGTAACAATATCACAATGTCAAATGTATCCCAAAAATAAATCCATTACTTCTAGTTAAACTTCTGATAAAATGAAACTATAGGTGTGATATGACCTGAGGCATCAATTCTCATTCATGGCAGCTCATCATAGTTATTCAAATAATGTCCTAATCAACAAATTGGACTCATAAAGCGGGCCAAAGCATTGTCAACGATCAAATCGGAGTGTGGTCGGCTCCCAGGGGACAAGAGTGTGAGTGCTGGTGCCAGCTGGGAGAATTATATCACACCATAAGGGTCCATTCACACTGACTGTACAGCTAACAGATGTCTGCTTTAATGATCTCCCTTGACAACAGTAAGATCATTAACAGCCACACAAACCCAAAAATAAAAAACATAGTCTTCTGCGGGCTGGACAACAAGATGCATGTACAGTATGTATGGACAGCCTGAATGGGAAACAAAATGAGGATGTGATCATCAAATGAGTAAACAATTCTGAAATAATAATATAAAAAAAACCCTCTCTTAGCTACCTGGCATAACAGAAAATAAGGTCAGGAGGAAAGACAGAAGGGGAGAAATCACAGTCCGCATGACTCTCCTCATCACACCATGAAATCTGAGCCCATTATATATTAATCAATGTGCTCCTCCAATGTGGAGCTATTTTAGGCACAGATCATAGAAAGGAGACCCCCTTCCCCCTGAAAAAAGAATCTTCCCTGCTCCTTCACTCAACAAAAGACCGACGGTCCCACCCCCGGTGCTCCTCACATGGACGAGCATGTAACACGCTCATAACCAGGCCAGTATGAAGCGATGACATGATATTTCACAGGCAGGAAGGAGCTAACCAGCATCGCAATGTACAGCCGGTTTCCCGGTAGGACACGACAGGCGGAGACCGGCTGATGTATCCCCATTGATTTCTGGATAAGGGGTGTAGAAGTACAAGCAGCAACCTAAAGCCTTGAGTCGCCCTCTAGCTCACTCTTACCCGTTTTTGTTGCCTTCGGACAGCATTACAGTCGGCCTTGAAAGGGAACCCCGGGGGATAAAAAATAACGCTCTGTCGCTAACGATTATTCCGGTCAGGCGTGGGTTGAAATCGTGGACGCGGAATAAAAAAAAATCCGGTCGCGGTTGTTCCTACTGCTGATCAGCCGTGCACTGCGTCGGTATCAGGGATGCAATGCATGCATGACGGCCATGTTGGCTAGCGAGACTGGTGTGAAAAAAACTATCTTCCGGTCAAAGATTTCCAAAATAAAAGCGATGTTAGATGCTCAAACGTGTCGCATTCCCAAATATAAAATATTGAAGGAACTGCGCTGTAGAAAAATGCGGTTTCTGCTGCCAGCAACAAATGGAAAGTACATGAAAAGACAACGAGGGAAGCAGCAGCAGCCACGCCGCTTGTGGGGCTGCCGCATTGAACGCCTGACAAGAAATACGACCTGCTATAATTAGGGGCGGCGAGAGAGAAAGCAGTGGGGTGTGTTTACAACCGATTCATGTTTAAGAGATCTTGGGAGGCATGTTGTCAGCCCTGTGACCAATGTTTTTAACTGGGACAGACACTTATTGTGCCTTTATATGTTGACAAATGATACACAATGGTAAATTATTTCCACACATTGTGACCAATACATTTAGTCCAAGCATAGTCAAGGAACAAAGTCATAAAAACACAATAAAAGTAGTAAAATAAAACTGCAAAGTTTTAGAGAAACAGATGTTAGTACAACACAAGTTGCTCACAAACATGGCTGCATTCCAAATTGCATACTTTTTCTTTTTACTTTTAGTACATACTGCGGCTGTCCTTACAAAGTACATACTGTTGCATGCAGTATGCATACAAATGCCAAAGATTAGGTTTGTTTGAGATGAACTGCGCCTTGCCTGGAAAGCAGACGAGAGCAGGTGGCAGCAGCAGGAGGCAGTGACAAAAAGCTGCGGTAAAGTCACAGAAACACTCACGTCCTGTTAGATCCAATGAATTAAAACACTGTCAGACCCATATTTAGTCTCTATGACTTCTGCACGTCAGCATCAGACACACAACATGTATTCTGTTAACAGAATAAACCTTCAAATCAGACACATTCAATCAAAATCTCTCCAATTCTACAAAAATGAAATGTTTATACAAAACGTCATGTTGTTGAGTCAACATGTGTAAACCAATCAGCTGTTCGATCAGCTGAGAGCCAGGCGTTTCCCATCATGCCCTGGGTCATGCAGTCGGTGGAGAGTGGCTGCGGCGCCTGGCTCTAAAAACTGGGGGAGCCTTGATATCGTGAGGTTATCGTTGCCGACGTGTGCATGACGTCAGAGCAAGTCGGGATCAAGTCTTACAGAAATCTAACCGACATGCATTGTGCGCCGATCACCGGTGATCGATTCTGCGCAGGCCTGGCTCATCTTGCTACTACCAAAGATTTTCTATAATTCTTAAAGATACTATAGGCTCCACCAATGATATGAAAATGGCACTTCCTGTCTCCTAAGTGGTCGCGGTCTCGTTTGAACGTCATGTGGATGGATGAAAAGTTATATTTGTACAATTTATTTATATTTTATTTCTCTAACATTAGATATTTACACAGCTAACAGCCATATTTAGCATCACAATAATTACTTATCTGTGGCGATCGCGAACATTAGTTGACGTTATCTTAGCTGTGTTCCGTTGCTGAGACAGAAAAAGGTCTCAAACAAAGTTAATTTTCTCCTGTTCTGTCTGTCTGAAAAATGCCATTTTGGTGTCAGGATATTCGGGAGATGTGTAGCTTGTGACAATTGGGTCCAATATTTACTTTGGTGACTATGGGTCGAAAGGATCGATCATAATCAGTGTTCACGTTGACTTCTCTCATTGGAATCAATACACTCAGAACGGCTGCTAGTCTCCTAAAGAGGCGTGACTCAGATACAGGAAATGACTCCAAGTTGAACCCTCGCCGTTCTAAACCATCTCTGATACTATTTCATCATACTACATTGTGACCTGAATTTTGACCTTCTTGCTCATATATGCTGCGCAAAGGATTATGGGCCAGAATATCCAGAAAAGCATGCTGGCTTGCATACTGCAAAATGCAACTGGATGTAGTAGGACATCCTGGTATTTTTGGCAGGATGTATACTATATACATACTAAATCCTTTTCTGGCACACTAAATAGTATGGTAGTATGGGTATTGTATTATCACCAGTACAGACATGGATGGTTCTTTCTGTTTTAGTACTAAATACTGCATAAATGTGATTAAAGCATGACTATCTAATGACAATCACATAAAATTAGTTGATATGCTACGTGAAAAGATTGACAGGTTTCTTATATATTTTAAGACAGGTTGTTTGCTGTAATCATTTGTATCTAAAATAAACATTGCTTTAGCTCTTTCTACGTTAATTTCAGCAAAGTGTGCAGCACATAGCGAGAAGATGGAATCATCATCCTCGATATCCCCCCAAAAAATCCAGTGATTTAGACCATGTTATGTATTTCTACATATACTTATTATAAGGCTTAAGCACTCGTTTTGTGATTTAATCACTGCATTTAATTTATAAGCATCTCTAAGAAGGTTAATCCTGAAATGTGATGTATAATCAACCTCTACCAGCAAAGTAAAAGCAAGTTGAAACATCCAGAAAGGAATAGAGAGAATAGCTGAATTAATTGAAAAAAAAAAAACACACATCAATGCTGCAAAATATTACAGGGAGCACTAGAGAAATTCACCTGTCACATCACATTATTGAATAGCACTTACAGTGCAAGGTGTTGCATGCAGTGTGCAAATTAATAATGACAGTTCATTTTTGCTGGTGTCAGCCACATGATTCCATGTGTCACTAGTCAACTGTATTTTAATGATGGTTACTGACCTTTTTGAAAGGTATCGTTCCCCTGCCCCTTTACTCAGGTTCGTCTTTTTCTCATCCTCTGCTTCTTGTCCTTGGTCTGCCTTCTGTGGAATTATTCAAAGTAAAAACAATAAAAAAAACAAATCGCTCAAAGATTATTTAAAGTGCATCTCAATCTAAGCCATGAAAGGCAAGTTTCCAAAACGACACATCAAATACTGGGCTGAAATAATGGTAAAGAAACACGAGACAATCTTCTGCATGTTAATGTTTCTATGTGCACACACTCTGTCGACCTGCTGCGTTGACATTAGCATGGCAAAAAACAACAACAGAAATGAAATACACTCAAGCTCACAGATCTCTATCAATGCTGTAGTGAATGGCTGCGTCCGAAATTCCATACTAACATACTTAACTAACATATTTAGTATGCTAAAACAGTATGCGAGATTTAGTTTTAGTATGAAACCAATAGTACGCGAATTGCATACTATTTCCGGTGGAATATTACGCAACACTGGACACAATGCCGGCATAAATATCCCACAATGCAATGCGGTAGTGACAATGTTCATCACAGAAAAACGGACAGCGACCAACGTCAATAACGCTTTGATTTACATTTCTACATATTTAAAATCAGTGATTTTGTCACCTGCAACTGTTGGATTAGTCGCTTACAATTTTTTTCAGTAATTTAAGCATTATCTGGCATTGCTGACATTGGCACGGGTTACCATGGTTACGTGTCCAACAGGCAAGGAGGCTCACGTGGAAATTACAGTTCAGTGCATCCGAAAAGATCCACACTACTGTTTACGTACCCACATGTGTGTTGACCGATAGTATACATATTGAGTATGTAGTGCGGAGTATGTGATTTCGGACACACCCACATCAGTTTGATCACTGACCTTCAGCTGTCTGACAGGGCCGCTTTTATCTGCAGAGGAGGAGGAGGATTGTGATGAGCGTGAAGAGGAGTCTGATTTGGAGTCGGAATCTGATGAGGAACCTGAATCTTGGGCCTCGGTCACAGACACCCTGCCTTTGATGGCTGTCTCCTGTCTCTTGTCCTTCTCTCTTCTTTTCTCCTCATCCTGGCGTCTTCTCTCTTTTTCTCTCTCCTCTTCCTGGCGTTTTCTCAGTTTTTCTTTCTCCTCTTCCTGGTGTTTCCTCTCCTTTTCTTTCTCCTCTTCCTGGCGTTTTCTCTCCTTTTCTTTCTCCTCTTCCTGGTGTTTTCTCTCCTTTTCTTTCTCCTCTTCCTGGCGTTTCCTCTCTTTTTCTCGCTCCTCTTTCTGACGCCGCTTCTCCTCCTCTTCCAGTTGCTTCCTCTCCTTTTCCTTCTCTTCCTCCAAGCGTTTCTTCTCCCTCTCCTGTTCTTGTATCTTCTTCCTTTCTCTCTCCTGCTTCTGGTGTTCTTCTCTCGCTTTCTCCTCCTTCAGCCGCCTTTCTTCCTCCATCTCTCTGTTCTCTTGTAGCCTCTTTCTCTCCAATCTTTGCAGCGGAGATTCGCTGGAACTGGCGGGCCCGGCAGCGGAGTGCGCCGTCTCTCCCGACATATCCACAGCGGAGGTGGCCTCTGCTGCACGGAAAGCCCCCTCTGACTCCATCTTGTGTACGAGCAGAGAAAGGGGCCCCGGCCTGCGTTTCGTGGGGGGCTCGGGACTGCTGGAACGAGAGCTTGAATCAGAGTCTTGCCTCTGCAGGGCGGAAGGTGGGAAAGGCGGCACCCGCGGACCACGTGAAGCCTCGGGGCCCCCTCCCTCCTGTTGGTCTGGTGGGCTCTGTTTGGGAGTGTCAGGTAGGGGAAACAGGTCAGGGGGTGGAGAGGGAGGAGGAGTGGGGTGGCGCAGTTGCATTGGTGTGTGGTGTACCTGTGGTGGCGGGATGTGCTGCGGAGGCTGAAGCTTGCGTTTGGATCTGGCGACTGTCGACGGGAAACTGGGAGGCATCTGCGGCAGCTGGGGAGGTGCTCTGTTGCCCCGTCGCGCCCCGCCAGGACCGGGCCCCCAATCCTCGTCATCCTCGCTCTCGTCATCGCCGTCGTCGTCGTCGCTGTCCTCGCGCACCTGACTTGCCGCCGAGATCCCGGCGGATCGGCTGAGGTGGAGGACCTGGTGAGCTGATCCCGGTTCACTCGGCGCAGTGCCCTCCTTTTCCTGGGCACGGGTTACGGCGGGGGGCAGACCTTGGCGGTCAGGCTGGCCCAGGACGCGCACTGACAGGGAGGCTACGGCTCGGGGAGGAGACGGGGCCGGTGGCTCTTTGTGTCCTTGATGGAAAGTGGCTCGCTGCGTCCTAGCTCCCGGAGCCTCAAGGGACTCCTGAGGGTGGAGGGTAGGACCGGGGCCCATGTCGGGGCCGCACGCCATCATCCCATGAGCCATCACTGAATCTCCTCCTTTCTCCTCCGCTCTGGTCATTGAGGGCTTGGGGGTAATGGAGTGATGCTTCTGGGCAAAAATAATGGAGTCAGTCTGAGAGAAGATGATTACATTTGTTCTATACATTCATTAACATGTGTTTAGGCATTTACAAGCAGATGTATGACCATAGAACACTATTCAAACACAAAACACCACCTAGAATTTTGCATGACGAGTTGAATATTGTAGAGAATAGGGTAGTGTAGGTGCTGAAAATGCATCGCCATCAATATTTTAAACCAATGCATTGTTTTGTTGTTTTTATTCTAAAATGCTTTAATTCATTCATATCAGTGTTTCCCCTATATTCATTCTGCAGAAGCGGTCTGCACACGATCATTAATATCCTCTCCTCGGTGCGGGGGACGGCCAGAATACACGGGCACTGACGTGTTGCTGCATGCACGCAGCAGAGCGCTTCCACAGCTGCTCCACTGACAACAGAAGCCGCTCTGTTCCGCACGGGCATCGCACAGCACAGACGGAGCACAGCAGAGGACAGACAGGTGCAGTGAAAGTAACGATGTCGGTACCGGTGAACAGGCTCGGTAGTGAATGTTGACGGATTGTTTTGGAAGAAGGACATAACAGGCAAAACATCTTAATTTTGTTTTTTAAATAAATGCTGTGCGGTGCTGATGTGAAAAGTGGTTCATGTGGATTTTGAAAAGTAAGTGATCAATAGAAAATATTTCAAGAAACTTTAAAGAAATTAAACTTTAAGCTGTTACATTTGAGAGTGGAATTTGGTTTGGTGGTAAATGGGTTAGGCTTGGTTTATCAAAAACTAAATAATATTAAGCCCTCTTTTTAATGTATTTTTATCATGCTGCAGTTGCCAGTAATAATAATAATATAATATGTAACCGGTTTATGTATATGTAAAACAAGACATGCAGTTTGTCACAATACAATTAACTTAAATGAAATGGTCAATTAGATTTTTTTTTGAGGAAAATTAACCGTTTAGAATAATCGATAAAATAGTCAATAGATTAATCGATAGAAAAATAGTCGTTAGCGGCTGTTAGTGTTAATTTTGTAAGTATTTCTGCATGTTTTCTGCAAGCTTGCGGTTACGGGCTAAACGGAGCAATAACACTGGAAATCATGGTGTAGCCAATTAGTTCAAGAGAGAGACGACCAACGGACACGACAAATAATGATGGAACAGAATGGCGATGTATTTAATACATGATTTAATAGACACAGAAATGTTTTTTATATTGATGTATCTAATTTTTTTGAAGAGATACATTATTACGAATTCCTCCATCTGTTGTTGTCAGAAACCTTTTTGACTCTTTTGCCCTCCGGTGGATGTATTGCTTAACATCTATTGCCAATTGTATGTGGGCAGTGACGGTGGTGACATCGTTTGAAATGTATTTATTTTCATGCATTACATTAATGTGATCATAATCATAATTATACTGTCATTGGCAAATAACCCACTCATATATTGCACATTCCTGTCAATATTCCCTAAACTATGCAGCTTCATAAAGAACGTACTGTTTACATATACCTACTGTTTTTATGTTACCTACAGTTTTTATTTATTTGTTTATATATACTTTTGTGTTTTTTGTGTTCTTGTTTATGCACCGTATCACCAAGACAAATTCCATGTGTGTAAAAAATACTTGGCAATAAACACGATTCTGACATTCTGACATTTGCTCGATAGAGACGTATCTTAGATATTAAACCAGACGTGGTCATACCAGACACCTGAACTCTCACAGGAAAACATTGTTTTCAGTTTTAATGTCAAATGATTAGTTAAAATCTGGAAAAGCTTTTCCACCGTGTCCTCTTGTAATCTCACCACGAGGTCTGGGAAACCCACGACGACCCGCGCAAAGGAGCCGCTGTCGGCCAGGATACGGTTAGGTGAGACAATCTTCTGGTCCAGAGCGGCGCTGAGGTTCTCGTTGGGAAGCTGCTCACATGACAACATCTGAGGCACGGACCCCTCAGCTGGAGGGGGGGGGGGCGGACACAGCATGATGCAACAGAGAAAACATACTTTATATAGAAAAATAAACAAACACTTCTGTTAATGTAGCAGACATTTGTCAACTTGCAGATCCTGACTGTTTGGTAACCATGGTAATTAGGGACAGGAACTGATTTAGGAAAAAAAGCCATTAAAGATGAGTGTTGACATTTTTAAACTGAAAACTTACCTATTACAGCCATTATTATAGACATTATTTACATTATTTAATTCACTTATTTTATTGTATTTATGTTGTAAAATGTTACACTTTTACCTGTCAATTTCACTTGTCCTTGTTCTGTCTCTTTATCTATTTTATCACATTTTAGCTTGTATCTATTGTTTTCTTTTTGCATGTAATGTGATGTTTTAAATGTACATAATGTACGTAATTGTTTGTTAAATTGTGTGATTTCTGTGTCGGACCACAGGAAGATTAGCTGATGTTAAATTAAACTAAACTAATACAAATACAGATTGATTTATTTGTGGCTTCCAGTATAGTTTGTGGTCTATAACAATTCCCAAACATGTATTTCCATAAACTCTTTTTATTTCAACATTATCTGTCATGATAATCTATTATATCAGTGAGCTCAGTGCAGAAACACCTTTAGGAGCTGGTATATTTCCACTGAGTTATTACAGTGACTTGTGAACTTTGTGGACTGATTCAGTCGAGATTGTTGGATACTACTCATGACTTCACATTTTGTATGAAGGTTTAATACTGATTGAAACATGCTTGGCTCATATATTTGGTTTGACTTCAGGCCAGCTGACAGATGAGGTAAGAGGGCAGACATCCAGCTGCAGAGGGCACCCGCCTATTTCTCCATACGTCCGTCTGCTTGCTTTTGTTAATGGAGTTGACATAATGTCTTTAATAAGTGCTACAGTGCAGCTGGATGGAACATAAAAACCCTGTTAATGTCCGTCCTAAATGTTATATATACCTGAGCTGGCTCCGTGACCGGAGCTGACGGAGTCCTCGCTGATGCTGTGGAGCTGACACACGCCAGAGTCTTCAGAGGTCATATTCATGGGCTTCGTCAGCAGGAACTTCCTGTTCAGTCACACACATGAATTCAAGCTTTAAAGGGACATGTTCTGCTCATTTTCAGCTTCATACTTATTTATGTATTTTGAGTTTCTACTAGAACATGTATTAATGTTCAGAAAACACTTTTCTCCTCCTGTCTGTCTGAATATCCCTGTATTCACTCTCTGTCTGAAACACTCTGTTTTAGCACCTGTCTCTTTAAGACTCCCTCCCGAAACAGCCCAGTCTGCTCTGATTGGTCAGTATTACCAGGTCTTCTGCATCTGCGCTCTCTGCTTCCCTGTACCGTCATTGCAGCTGGAGAATGACGGCACTGTCGCTTTCTATCGTGATAAATCTCCCAAAAAAGCTTCTGAACCAAAATCATCACAACTGGACATGTTACAGCAAGACTCTGATCTGAAATCAGGGAGAAATTAACAACATCGGCAACCAAGATTACAGCTTTCCCTGATGTTAGCATGATGTAGCTACATGTAGCAGTGTATGTAACGTAAACACTGCAGTAACTGGAGCAGATGACCGTACACAGAAATCAGTCAGGAGCTGACGTCAGTTTGTAACCAAAGTAGAAAAAACTGTTGGAAACAGAGTGTTCAGAAGTTTTTGCTCACTTGGATTACTTTTACATAACTTCACCTCATTATTTGAAGCTTTGGCCACCTTTAATATGAACATCTGACATTGTAATTTTCTGAATATGACACAAGGAAAAGCACAATACGTCGGTCCCCTTTAATAACCTCAGAGAGACTTGGAGTCTGTCTGTTACGTACTTGCTGGTGTTGCTCTCCAGCAGCAGCCAGCGGTCCTCTGCCACCAGGAACACACACTTCAGGTTGATGGGAAGGGAGATGGAGTGCACCCGGCCCTCCAGCACATCCAGCACCTCCAGCTGGTTGCTGCACACACAAACACACGGATCAGCGATTAAAGGAGACATATTCTGCTTTCTCAGGTTCAAACTTGTATTTTAGGTTTCCACTAGAACGTGTTTACATGCTTTAATGTTCAAAAAACACTTTATTACTCATCCTGTCTGAATACACCTGTAGTCACTCTCTGTCTGAAACTGTTTTAGCGCCTGTCTCTTGAGCCCGCCTCCTGAAAAAAACCCAGTCTGCTCTGATTGGCTTGCGAGAAAAATACGGCACGCCTTTGTAAAGGTACACTGATAAAAATATCCTCCTTCATCTACTTTTAAAAAAATGAAGTCAGCTTTTTGCATCAGATTATGTATATCAAGCAAGGCTGGTCTTGTGCAAACTATCTTTTTGTACGTAAAAAAAATAATTTGCAAGCAAAGTCATAATTTATTATGTAGGTTAAGCAAGACTTTGCAATTATTTTAAGCCGCATTTCTGAAAGTGTGGTTACCTGAGAAGATAACTGTTTCAAAACACACTCGGTTGATTGGATAATTAATTACAGTCTGCAGTTTTCTGGGACTTTCAACACTCATGGTTCCTGACCGTGTGGCTCCGCCCACTTCACAGGTATATTGGAACAGAGTTCTGGGATAATGTAAAAACATATTGCACAATGTCTTGAGTGTTAAACAAATGCAGATTAACTTCAAAACTAGATCTATTTATGTAAAGATACAAACTTATTTTTGTATTGTTAATATCACAGATTTAACTATGCTACATTTACATCCGCTCAGATACAATTTTTTCAGTGTAGTTCTTGAGCTGTGGGTGGAGATACTCAGATGGGGGGTGGGGTTTTCTAATGAGTCCTGCACTTGACATCAGAAGCAAGACCAAGTCTGAACGACTTGTAGAATCACGTGTTTTCTGATCTGGACAGCCCACAACAAACTGATAACGATTTGATAAGCACTTAAAAAAAATTCCATGTGACAGAACTGAGAGAATGTCGGTTTCAAATCCTTATCATCGCAGCACTCTCACTGGATTAGTGTGTCGTGCAGGGAGCACATAATAACTGACCTTCCTCATGTGAAATACAATATAATGAGTAGGCAGACACCATGTGACCGTGGGTTCTCCAACAACCCAACCCACCAAATTCAGCTTATTCAAAGATCAGTTACAGCTCTGGCTCTGTCCGAAGGAGAGCAAATCTGCCTCTAACTGTGTGTACACACAGGGTGCGAATAAATTAATCTACTCGCTTCACTATCTTCTGTTTTCATCGCTTCATTCACGCGAGTACTCCCGACGCTCGCCGCGGAAGTTCATATATTTCATCGCGCCCAATTCGCATCATTCGCGTCGTCCGACCGGAACTTGCTTCTAATTGCGTCTTTACATTGACTTTATATGTAATTCATTTGCGCGAATGAATTTATTCGCGCCCGGTGTGTACATACCATAATGCTCACTGATTAGCATGTTATATATCATTTGTTTAATCCAGGCTAGCTCTTTATGCTAAGCTAACAGCTGCTGGCAGTAGCTTCATATTTAACAGACAGGCATCAGATCGATCATCTCCATTAGAATGTAACGAGCCTGTGAAAACAGTTGTTTAATATTTTTGTAGCTCTGGCGGAAGCTTGCGGAAGTCTGAGAAAATAACCCTGATGATGTCATCAGGCGGGGAGAGTCTGATGAAAAGATGTCACTGGTTGCATTATGGGAAATGTAGGATTTGGTGTTTTGGGAATTTGACCTGTAATAGGGACTTAAAGTCAGAATTTTGCAGCCTCTGCTGCTTTGATTTCGACCTTTTTTTTTTTATCTGTCCCTCACAAGTCCCCCAACTTTATGCAGTGCAATACTGAATTGTTGTTGTATCCCTTTAAAGCAAATATTGTAGGCTTCTGTATCCAGCCAAATCCTTATTTATCCTTCATAAATGTTTAATGTGGAGTCATTTATAGTATATAGGTCTATATTCACTGTGGGCAACATGTCGCCTTCTAACAATTTCTTATCTCTGCTCCACAGCCTGCACTCCCACACATTCAGCATGATTTAGACAAAAATAAATGTTTTATTTTGGTAAGCCTCCTGTGGGTTTCCTGTTGATTGTGGATTTTGTCATGCAGGCACACCTGCAATAAATCCAGTTATAATTAATAATGTGTGTGTGTGTGTGTGTGTGTGTGTGTGTGTGTCTGTGTCTGTGTCTGTGTGTGTGCGTGTGTGTCTGTGTGTGTCTGTGTCTGTGTGTGTGCGTGTGTGTCTGTGTCTGTGTGTCTGAGGATGGGGGCGGGGCTTGTGTTGGTCTGCTTATCTCCGCCTTTGGACTTCACAATAAGTGCCCTTAGAAGGAAAGCCTGTCAGACTATAAACTGGAGAGCTTTTTTTTCTTTTTCTTTTTTTAACTTGAGTGGCAGCAAATCTTCAGTTCATAAAAGTCAGTGATCAAAACCACTTTTCTGCACAGTGACGTGTTAGGATGGATCATATTTTAGTAGGGGTGTATTAGCCTGTTAATTCTCGGGTAAGTGTCATTTAATTGTACTAACTTTCACTATAAGCGAGTATGGGCGCACTGGCTGTAACTTTATGGATTCATACACAAGTTTTCCGGTGTAATGTCAAACTTTTCCTCTCCTCGGTGTCTCCAGCCTGGGCTTATATTATTATATAACCTGCAGTGGCAGCTCTATCCAGGCCATCATCAAAACATGTCTACAAACTAATCCGCGTGTTTGTTATGCAGGATAATCTCCATAAGTCTCCCTACCTCCGGGGAAAAGACGGGGGGTGCCGGGGAGAAGTGTCCGCTGTGAGAGGCGGTGGAGGCGGGGAGGAGCGCAGCGCAGCCCGCGGGGCATGGAGATGTTGCGCCGCTCTTCTGTGTTTGCGGCTGAAGTGTTTGACCGCTCTCCCACCGACAAGGAGCTGGTGTCCCAGGCCAAAGCCCTGTGCAGGGACTACATCCACTCCCGGCTCCACCGGGCCGGGATAGGCTGGTCCAAACCCGAGCACGGGCTGGCTGCATCAGGCGGGGCGCTGGGAGAGATCTCGTCTGTGCTGCTGTGGCTGGGTAAGTTACCAAAAACTGGATGGACTTTGTGTCATTTATATAGAGTCATGGTCACCCTCACATGTCAGTGCAATATATACAGCATTCATATAGTATTCCTAAAATATTCCCACAGTTAGGCTACTTACATTGAGTTTTATATTTAGTAGCCTATGGAGGACACATATGGAGTTTTTTTGTTTCTTTATTATGTAATCAAACAGAATAGGTTTGTAATTAAAAGAAAAATAGATTTGAGAGCAAAACTATCGACACTGCAATCAAAAAAATGTTTTATTGCAAGTAAAATAAATATGTGATTAATATAAGAATCCAAACATTTTATTTGCAAATCCAAAAGATTTGTTTGTGAATTCAAACATTTTGTTTGCGAATCCAAACAATTTGTTTGCAAATCCTAACGTTTTGTTTGCGAATCCAA
>JAOVVB010248081.1:0-12607 GCA_028570985.1 Heterobranchus longifilis | reverse complement strand
CTGCCAATTGTACTGACTGGCCCTCAATGTCCCACTCCTCTCTCTCTCTTCAAATCTGTCCCCCTCGCCCTATTCTGCCATCGGCATATAAAAGAGCAGCTAGTTTGGGCTACGCATGCAAGCTGGTAGGGGTTAGCCATCTGGCTGCAGCAGCTACCCAATGCCCCATGCTATGCGCCTGACAGCATGCGAAAATCGGCTTAGGCGATGCCTATGATGATCATTATACACCCAAATCAGAAAAAAAACTGGAGAGGCAGGCGAGGACAGCGGAAACTATGATGACAATGGAGAAGATGGTAAAAGATTCTTGATACCGCTTTTTACCTGTAATTATATTCTCAGGATTCATTGAACCAATTCCATCCATTCCATCCATTCCATTAGTTAATCAATATCAGTGTCCATGCTTTAATGGGATTATGCTCCAGCGGCAATTAGCAGGTTGCTATCACTGGGGTTTATGCTGCTAATGAAGGATATATAAAGTCAGTGCAAAGCAAGGAGCTGCTGTCTGCACCAATCAACAAGAAGGCTTGTTTACGGTATAAACATACAGACTTCAGTCTCACTGGAGTTGCAACCAGCTTTGCACAATACAGTAGAGGAAAATAAAACACTTCTAATGGGACACAAAGCGCCAATTTTTCAGGGCTTAATCATCCTGGCATTTGAAGCAAGTGTGTATCGCAGCACGACTGTGAGCGGAGTCACCTGCTGAGAGGTGAGCCTTGGCAGCACAGCTCTGAGCCCTCCAAGCCTTTCCCAGGCTCTGTTCCCTTCCCACTCCCCCATGGCGGGGGGACCAGTGACCCCCACACCATCCCGCCGTGCAGCCCCAGCCGGAGCCTTGAAAGGACAGCAGGAGCCTGGGGCCCATTCGCTTCCCCGCTTTGAAGCTAATCCCCTGCACATTGTGCTTGACGGCACCCTACCTGGCCTGCCAGAGAAGCGGAGATCCACAGCCTCTATGCCCGGGTGCCTGCTCTATCCACGGCCCTATCTTCGGACGTTGCGTGCTATTCAGAGCAGGTGATGAATGAGGGGCTATCTACAGGAAGCCGGATCCCGTCCCCAGCACTGAGAGGAAGGCCACAATAGACGCTTCACTTTGGCAGCCAAGAATTTACCCCTCAGGTTTCGAGAGAGCTTTGCCAAATGCCCTCTGAAAAGGGCAATGGGAAGAATTATAGCTGGATGAAAATGTATTTTATCTCTGTGGATCAGTTAATGGCATGGCGAACAAACACACACACACACATACCCTCAAGAACATTATGCAGAATGTGGGCAACATCTTCCACATGTGAAGCTGATGTTGTCTACGATGCATTCCACAGACAGACAAATTTGCACCGCTTTCATTTTCCACAATAGATACTGTAGATACAAATGCGATCCACAGCGAGAATAAGTTGTCCCACAAGGATAATCAGATTCATACAGCGGCACAAGTTACAGCTGAAATACTGATAAGCAGGCGGTTGCTTCGAGAACTCCCCAGCAGGACATGCTGTAACAGAAATTGGGGGAGGACGTCGTGGCTTACTGTTCGCTCCCGTTTAGAGTCTCGGGCCACGGGGGTTTTGGAGGAAAGAGGGTATCTGAGGTGAAACGAGGATGAAGAAATTGGGCAAGATAGATCCATTGTGAGAAAAACAGCTAAAGGAAAAAAAAAAGCGGAGAGGAGATGACAGAGAGCAGACCCAGCAAGGAGCCTGGTTGTGACATCACGTAGCGGCAGCGTGCAGTGGAGGATGCTGGGTGCTGCGGTTCTTAAAGGGACCGGCGTGGCGTTTATGCGGGAAGACTGTGTGTCGGTTATAGCACAGCTTGGTGCCGCAGATACAGAGTGGGTCGGGTGTTACTGCACAGCACGACTCCTGTCAGCTTGGCCTGACATGGTTTGTGTGTGTGCATTGCTCGCATTGAGACAGGACAGTGAGGTAATGGGGCTTCTTTCAGCCCCGGGGGGGAAAATCTGAAATGTTTGGGAAGGAGGAGAAAAGAGGAGGGTGTAGAGGAGAGTTGAACAGAAGCCCTGTCTGGTCTCAGCAGGGGAGGCTTGGGTGAGTGAGGGAGGGGAGGGAGATATGGAAGAAAGACAAACCTCTTATTCCTCACTGTAGGGTTTGAACTGAAGATGGCCAGTGAGCGGCGCTGGATATGAGTATATTTGTCTGTGTGTAAAGTACGTTCACACACTTACTTACTATATCAACTTATTGTACAATATATGGGCATGACCTTCATCATTTGTGCTGACCTCGATATCATCTGTTGTGTTTACATGCGTGTTTGTTTACATAAGAAGGTCACCACCATTTTAGCCAACATGATGCCAGAGTAAATAGACATGCCGCCTAAGGGCCTATGTCCACATAGTGTTTTTTTCTTACAGAAAAGAGCTGGCAGGGCACTGGGGAGCTGAGTGTCTGTTCCGTTTCTTTGACAACAACATTAACGTTAGCTCGCTAGCTAGCTTAATGCTACATAAACAGAGGGTTGATTACACAGCTAACAAGCTTACGACACAGATGGTGATAAAACACTCACCAGCAACAGTGTCCGGCCGACCTCCTCCAACAAACCGGCTTTTCTCTCTCTGTTGTGATAGTCTCCTGAAAAGGAGCGCCGGTGACGACAGAGCGCCTTTCTGAAAAGTTTAGATATTCAACTTGAAGCGCACAGAGCAGCTGCACAAAAAAGAGAGAGCGCTCTGAAAAAAGATGCTGGGTCTAGCACTTTTTCTCTAGGCGGCCGCATACACTCTCTCCTCATTGGGATCAATTGAAAAAAAGGTGCTCAGAAAAAAAAAAGCTATGTGGAGACAGGCCCTAAGCATTTTAACAGCGCCTAAGCCAAATGATCAGAAAACAACTATGCTGAGACACATTTTGCTGTCATTTCTGGTCGCACTTCTTCTGTCTGACAACTTTGGCTGTGGCGCACTTAACTTGACGGTGATGGCTATGCCTTCGGGAGCAATTTGGGGTTCAGTATCTTGCCCAAGGATACTTCGACATGTAGACTGCAGGGGCCAGAGATCGAACCACCGACCTTCCGGTTAGTGGACGACCGCTCTACCTACTGAGCCACAGGCGCCCGTCTATGAACAAGACTCCTTCATTATCTATTGTCCAATCTAACATCTGAGAGTCTGGCTTACTATGTGAACCGTGCCTGGGTAAAGTCTGCCTGGAGACAGGAAGTCAACAACAGCAACAGCCTCTGAGTTATCAACCTACACGCTGAAAATGACAAGTTTTGAAGATCTGGATCGTGCAATAAGGCAGGCCTGCTCTGTCCTTTCGGTGAATGATTGTAAAGATCTACAAAGAATAATGTTCACATTTTCATGTAGGTGTTACACCAAAACTGGTTCCCGCATGACACTATTTTTCAGAGGCACTGTCAGGGTGTGCCGCCCAGGACGATTGTGATTGGTTTAAGCAAATACAAACAAGCCAGGGAGGTTTTTCCCTATCCAGGATTGAAAGCACATTGAATCCAGACTTTCCCCCAGCGCGGACACAGCGCTGTGGAGATAGGTCTGACTATGCGAGACTAAACATCAGATGAATGAGGCTGTAGAGGTTTCCCTTAACTCTCAAGGTCACGACTCCGAACCAGCCATGTGACCTCACAACGTCACTCCCACGTGAAGAGGCAGAGCTCTGTCAGGAGGCCATGACGTCCAGCGACTGGGAGGGTCAGCTGGAAAACAACTCCTTCATACATAGTTCCCTTTTTAAAAGTCCCATTGAAGTTGCCCTTGAGGGAATGTTCTTTTGTGAGCATCTGAATGGACAAACTTGACCCCTGCAATCTTGTGACATCAATCTCTCTGGAGTGGAGGCACAATGCACGCACGCTCGCAGGCAAGGAGGGGAACGGGTACACACAAAGTGCTCGTGGTCACGCTAGTGTGCGGGCAAAAACAGAGAATGTACACACAACATAAAACGATTGTTCGTCACAGTAGCTCATGAATAATCACACGTCTTCATGTGCGTACAGATGCATTTCCTCTCTTTCTACCCTTCTAACTGTGTAGCTAATGTCACCAGCACTCGCATCAACATCATCACAGAGACAGGCCCTTCTTCTTTATATGTTTTTATCTTCAAGACAAAAGCCTTCCTGATGTGCTGCTAACCCTGTGTAGCTGGCTTCAACTGTCAACTGCACCCCCACTCTCTGTAGCAGCAGATGATAATCGTCACTTCAATATTTTCTGCAACGCTTTGATTACTTACCTGTTTTTCACATGAGACGGAATTTATGATTGCTGTAGTTGGAACTCAAGACACCAATAAATCCTCAGTTACTGGATCATTAGAGGCATGAAAATGTCTTTTAGATATAAATACAATCTGTTTAATTGTCTGCTTTCTATGATAATATACAATTGTAGTATAAAGAACTAAAAAGATGTATTTCCCATTTTCCCTAGTTAAACTTGTTTTTGGTGGGTACATCATAAATCCTATTTAAATCTTTTGAAAGTGTGATCCCCCCCCCCTCCCATAAACGTCATTACGATTACAAACAAGTGTTCAGTCACAGAGCAAATCAATAATGGAGAACCATTTCTCCACTCCTAGGAAATAACACTGGGCTTCTATCCTTCACTTATAACTATGTTCAGCAAATTACACACGGTATAAACTCCATCTGGCCTGGAAATGAGTGTTAGCATGCTTATTAACGGACAGGTTGAGTGCTAGTTTGGGGGCTGGAAACCAATCATGTTGTGGATACAGATGGGGAATGGAGACGCTACACCAGTTGTACTCTCTTAATTCTTCTTCATTTAAAGGAAGAAGGAAAGAATTTCTGAATTATTTATTATTTGATGGCAATCTAGGGATATATGAATCTCTTATCACATGGTGCAAGTAGTTGCTATGCAGGGCTGGATGATTATGACTGAAATAACAATTAAGATGATTTTGCCTGATGTTGTACTCCTGATTATTAATTAAAGTACACCAGATTGTGAAGTAATTTTAAGCCATATTTACCAGCTGCGACAGCAAAACTGGTATTGTTTTCACCTTGTGAGTCTGTGTGTGTATGAGTGTGATTGTGTGTCATCATGGAAAAATGTGGTCCTGGAGACACCTACTGTAGCGGTGTTGGTTTTGAGTACTTTGCCTGGTGTTTATATTTCGGACTGTCGGCAGACATATGCAGTCATGAAACTTTACAGGTGTGTAGCTGAGATCAAAATGAAGGCCGAGTACGAAAGATGGGTGCGGTCCGAGCAAGGGTGCCAGAAGTAGGGGCCATTGCCGCACTTTACTGCCCCTGGCTAGATTTGGTGTCGCGGCTGGTGTGATCCCATCACAAGATGGTCTCTAGTTTGTATCTTATATACTATTATAATATGAATCTGTAAATTCACTAGTGAACAAAACATTTTTTGAGCATTACTTCATTATAGTTGCACATAGGCTACAAAAAGAAAGAAACACAAAAAGGTAACAGAAGATAACACTCTCTAAACACTGCCTAAAGAGGTAAGATAGGATTTTAGATTAAAGTGCACATCTTTTATGGTTGAAATATTGAATCACATTGTTAAAAGTATACAGCCAGAGATAAAAAAAAAACCCCACTAGCAGGCCAGTGAGGTTAAAGTGAAATGTAAGTAATAGAAATATAAACGCTCCCTGCTGCCTACAATGAGACGGGCTGCCTCCGATAATATCCATTTCTGTGGTTTAATTGAATTGGATGTTCTATAAGAGATGTCCTCCTATCGGCAAGCTGGATTTCAATGAGTCGTGAAAATGGTTTCTAGGCTCCTAATCGAAGAAGAGTGACAGAGATGCGACGATAAGGGGACCGGGCGTCTGCTATGCAGATTGCATTAGTTTTCAATTGGCAACGTTTAAGATATTTATTGAGCCGCAATCCAACCTTAATCTAAAGCGTGTTCCTTATCATGAGAAATTAATCGGGTGGAACAGATGGGGAGGAATAACAAGTCTATTCTTAATGGATGTCAGTTGCCTTGGCTGGCTCCGGCTGCCCAAGTGTTCACCGATAATAGAGAAGAGATAACAATGTGATGATGATGATGATGATGATGATGATGATGATGATGATGATGAGAAGCATGAGGAGAATTATTTTCCCCTGGCTTCGTCATGAAGCACAAAAACTTTTCACACAGGTAGACAAACACAGCGCAGACAGACGGACAGAAAGTTACAGACTCATACAGACCTGCTGCTCATATTTCTGTCTGAGCGCATCAAGTTGCTGGGAGAACTCTTTGGCCTGGTTCTCTCTGAGGGACTTGGAGCGGATCAGGTCCTCCTCGACCTTCCCCATCTGGAAGCACGAGAAGAGAAAAAAAATAAAAAATTAAACATTCAAATACATGAATTATAAAATGTTTGTGTGAAACATTTAGGCTGAGTTCACGATCTGGAATACATTTATGTTGATGAAAACCATACATAATATGCGACACAAAATCTCATATTTCAGAAGATTGGACGTGCATTTTTGTTCAAAATTCTGCTCAATATTCCTTCATTAGTTCTAGTTGATGCACACATAATCACAGCTTACGTGCAATAAATCTAACACGTGCACAACTCGCAAAATACCACCATGCATCTGCAGCAGAGTGATGCCGCTGTAGCATTTTTCTTTTCATTTGAAATTAATGAGTTGCCATCGGGAGGAAATATATTCATCACATCATATGTGTGATCTTACCGTAATGCTATCGTCATAACAGCACATCAATATATTAACCTATTCATCAAAGTATGATATTATAATTATCATTAAATATGTAATGAGTGGTTCACATCAAAATTCACATATTCACAGGTGCAAGCCAATAACTGCAACTCAAAGAGGAAAAGAGTCACAAGCTTCTGCCTCTTTGAGGACTTTTCTGAAGAAAAAAAAAAAAAAAGGATTTGACAATATTTACGCCATTTATCTTAACTCAACTTCCTCGCAGCCTACCACTTTCATATTTTCTGTTCAGGTGACGATAATCAAAACAATTGGAAATGTTATTTACTGAAACGCCTCTGTATCTGGGCTATGCTGTGTGTAACGCTCAGGAAATGCTAAATGTATTTTGATTAATCCATTTAAAATGCTGAAGCCTCCTTTGAACTGTGCACGCAACAGAGATTTGATTCCGTGTGGTGCTTCTTCTTTTTTTTTTTTTTTTTTCCAAACCAAAATAGGGCAGACTCTTTCCTTTAAATGCAGTCTAAAAGTGGGATGCTGATTTTAAAATGAGAGAAAGACAGAGAGAGGAAGAGAGTGATAAAGATAATCCATTTAGATACAACACCGTTTGCAGAGAGAGAGAGAGAGAGAGAGAGAGAGAGAAGATGATGAGGGGGAGAGATGGAAGGATGAAAAGAGAGAGTAAAATAACTTGTACGACATTAAAGCCTTTGCAGGAGAATGTGATGGAGCGATGCATAAGTGGGGAGAGGGAGAGAGGATGACAGGGATGCAGAAGAGACTGCTCCTCTCTTGGCTTTGATGTGGGCTGAGGATAAAGTGAGATTGGAGATTGGGATGCCAGGGGCTCCATGGGAAAAGAGGGAAGGAGAATGAGATGGAAGGATGAGAACAGGAGAACAGAGTAGGAGGAAGAAGAAGAGGGGAAAATACAGCAATACAGACATTTTCCAAGCATCGACAGAAGAAGATATCACTTCCCAACCGAGGAAAATACAAACAGAGTCTTGCACTCAAGAAGCTGGAGCAAGACAGCAAACCAAAGTTCTCTGTCTGTCCGTACCACTTCTCAGTTAGTGTCCTTGTGTCCTAATAATATGGAAGCAAATAAGAGACATAAGTATTTGAATTTCAACTGTCACTGATCACTCATTGAAATATTTTACTTTGAAAACCATGTGTCTGAATGTAATTGCATTCACCTCTTTGAAATTGGAATATGAAATGTATTGATTTGGAATTTTTTTTAGAAAAGCTGAATTTGAATATATATTTTTTTCAATCTTCACAAATTCAGATCCAAAAATTGATTCAGGTTTCTCAAATTCGATTCAGATCCAAAAATAAAAGTCGGAAAATTTCAAACAGCAACATTTGAGCAAACAGTTTGATTGTATATAATGCAGTAATACAGACATGAATTTTTGGACCTGAATTTGTGCACATTGAAAATAAAATATTCAAATTCAGCTTTTGAAATAGAAAATCAAGGCATTTCAGGTGAATTCAGAACAAATAAATTCAGATACATGGTTTTCAAAGTAAAACATTTCAATGCTATGAATTCAGTGGTGTTTACATTTTAATATTAAGTACGCAGTGGCTGTTAAAATACATATGTCTCTTATTTGCTTCCATACTTGAATTAAGTGTTTTTCACTTAAATTGCAAAGGACATCCCAGTTTTTTGGGTGACTTTTCTGCCTTCTTTTGGGTTTGGGTGCAAGCGGCACAATTTTTCTCTTGTCAATCTGACAAACATTTTAAATCCACTCTGGGGAAATGAAGGTTGCTCTGTGTGCCCACAAACACCCACGCAGAAATTCGACTCCCACACAAACTCTCATTTTCTTACTGATTTGCCCAAAAACTTCACTAATCAGCAACTAAAACTTGCTAATCTCCCTAACATGCAGCCCTTTAAAACATGCAGGGCCACACTCAGTGCTGCCTCGTCAATACGGCACACACACAGTACAGCCAACAAAGATGCTTAACAAAATTGCCTATAGCCAAACTCTCTTGTAAGACATCATCAGAAGTTTACAGCGGAGCGTGTATCGATTGGAGAAATCTCCCAATAAGCAGCAGCCCACGCGGTGTGCAGTGCTGATCGTGAGGCTGGCCTGACGTACTAATTAGTCTGGCTGCTTAATGCGAGTGACCCGTTCTCCATCGCAACCCAACCATCCCACGTCACGCCCACTGAGAGGAAGTGAGGTCAACCTGCCAGAGCAGAGAAATGAACGCACCTGCTTAATGAGCAGGATTATAAATCACGTCAATCATTTGGGATGACTAAATGAGTGAAAATGGCCTGGGGATGATTATGTTCTTATCTTTTTTTAGTGTTTTTCAGTATTGGAGCAGTTGAAGAGGAAATGAAGCGGAGGGAGGGAGACATACAGTACAGAGGAATTCAATCGCAGCCAGCGTGGCGCCCTGTTGCATCTGTGGTCAGGCTGTGTCTCTGCATCTACAAAATATGTGTGTGTGTGTGTGTGTGTGTGTGTGTGTGTGTGTGCACGCGCATTGTCTTGGTTACTGCCTGTCAAACAGCTCACTCCCTTTGTGGTAAAGCAAATGAAATGAAAGAGACACACAAGGCACACAACAGGAAAACAAAACACGTACTAATGTGCAGGAATATTAGAGACTGACTGGATGTATAGCATGCATCTATCTATAAATTCCAGGAATCTCTGTGAGTGCATGAGTGTGTGAGTGAGTGAGTGTGTGAGTGTGTGAGTGAGTGAGTGAGTAAGTGAGTGAGTGTGTGAATGAGTGAGTGAGTGTGTCTGTCTGTTGAGGGGGAGGGCACTGCACTGCATCATGTCTTTTGGTTTAATTAAAGGCATTCATTTTTAAGGATTCTACTAAAGAAAACAAATATCCAAATCCCACAATTGGGATCCAGTCCTACTTTTCCCCCTTTGTCTAACTGGGAATGTTGCTTTGGCAGTGGAAGAAGTACTATTCACTATTATTAGTGAAACTAGTAATACCGCACAGTAAAAGTCCTGCATTTATTTGTGAAAGAGAGGCATTATCAGCACAATGTACTTCAATGTACTTAATGTCTGTTCATGGTGGAGCTTTCGATTCTAATATAATGCTGGAGAGTTTAAGGAATATAATGCATCATAATTTAATTGTTATATTTTGTTGGTAAAATCTGAATCTGCAACATAAACAGTGACATTTCTCTGTCAGGTAAATGTAGTAGTACAATGGTTTCCTCTGAAGTAGAAGTGCTCTTTGGGGCCTTTTGTAAGTTATTTCGGGGTACAGTGAGTTAGAATAGTAACATAATTATAATAATCAGAATAAATGTATAGGCCTAGCTGTTTGGGGACCTTTGGCTTTTTGTCGAGGGAACCAAGGCGATGCTAACTTCCTTCCTACAAAAATGTGTCATTTCTGGGGCACGTTGACATTTATTGTTAGGCGGCACCCTCTAGTGGCTTAATATTAGTAGTAATTAATAGTAATTATGACAGGAGCAAAAGAGGAAGGCATGTAACGTAGTATTCAGACTGAGAAACTCTGTTTAGGGTGGTGGATGGGTAAAATGGACTGTCGGGCTGCATGATTATGGCCAAAATGATAATCAAGATTATTTTTATCAATATTGAGATCACAATTATTTATCCCGATTAAATTCACATTTATGTCGTGTACACACCGGATGCGAATACATTAATTTGCGCAAAGTAATTATATATAAAATCAATGTGAAGACGCGATTAGACGCAAGTTCCGGTCAGGCGACGCGAATGACGCAGCACGATGAAATGAATGAACCGAATTGAAAAATCTGAACTTTCATGGCGAGTGGCGCGAGTAATTGCGCGAATGAAGCGAGTCAAAACAGAAGATTCCAGGGTCCAAACTCGTGCAAATTAAGCGAGATTGTTTTATTTGCATCTGGTCTGAACACAACATTTAAGGAACAGAGCATTGCTTTCACTTCCATGTTGTGTTACATTCCCGCTAATGTAAAAATCTTTGCATCAAAATAAGACCAGTCCTTATTCACAGTGACTCTCCAGAAGCAAAATAAATTCGATTAATTGTGCAGCCCTAATGGACTGTACTTATATAGTGCTTTTCTAGTCTTTGCCACAACTCAAAGTGCTTTTACACTACTTGTCATTCACCCATTCACACTACATTCACACACTGGTGGCAGAGGCAACCATGCAAGGTGCCACCTGCTCATTAGGAGAGACAAACATCCACACTCACACGCTGATGGCTATGATGCCTTCGGGAGCAATTTGGGGTTCAGTATGTCGCCCAAGGACACTTCGACGTGTAGACTGCAGGGACCGGGGCTCGAACCGCTGCCAACCGCTACAGCTGTGGCTCCGTAGTGTGAATCTTTTGCCAATAAACAGTAGAGAGTAGAAAGTAACAAGAACACACTGGAACACAATGTTCCTTGGTGCTACTGGATAGTTTGCATGTGGCATTTCAAAATGGCAACAATAAGAGGAAAGCTGCTTTACCTAGAAATTCTGTGGTGTCAGTGACCTGTAAATAGCACACTGCCCACACAGTTCACTCTTCACACAAAAACACTAAAGCAGTGATTAAGCCAGACCTGGGCAAATTGCGGCCCAAGGGCCAGATGCGGCCCACTGAAAGGTTCTGTGTGGCCCGCAAGGCCATCACGAGCACTTTGAAAAATTGCAATTAAAATTCAACAAAAACAGTCAATATAATTTTACCATTACCATTAAACTGTTATCTGGGCTTTATTCTGAAATAGGTAAGTGCTGTGTTTATTCGTACATTTATTCACTGGATGCCGGATGTCTTCTTCTACTGTTGCTGCTACTATCGTTGCAACCAGAGCCGTCGCATGGGCTGTGTGAAGTGTGCGACCGCACAGGGCCTCGCGCTTCTAGGGGCCTCGTGCCTCACCTGCTATCCTGCAGTTAGTTTTTTATGACTGTTCTTGACCAACATGCTTCTAAAATGAGATTCCTGTGTTTTATACTGTATGAAAAGCTTCTCCCTCAGTTCATGAAATCCCTGCAGCATCTGAAGGCAGCAGGGTGGGTGTGTTGATAACTCTGCAGCCTCGGAGAAGTGCCACGCAAAAGTGCCGTGCCATTTTATGCACGACGGTTATGTTTACCTTCATTAAATCACCTGAAAACGAGGCCAGACTGCTACAGTAGGCTTATAACATACACTATATATAACTCGATTTTGGGTTTTTTTTTTCTGAAGGAGACGTCCGGTTACCAGGGCTCATCATAGCCTCTTTTCCCAATTTTCTTTTTAGCAAAAATAGCATCTCACACATCGCAGTGCAAACATTGTTAACATTACTGAACTATGGGACCATGTATGAGGTAAGAGACCATGATTCATGCACAATACGCCAATAATGTTAATGAGCAGAGCCTCGCACATCAAGCACCCAGCAGCATCATCAGCCACCACCACCAGTGTCTGGACTCCATGGGGGCATTTATCTGACTGCTGCTCAGGGCAGACGCCCCTCGATCACAACTTTCCCTGTAGAGTCTAAGCACCAAACACTTTCTGCCAAGACTTAATAATCACATATCATCTGTTGTAATAAACATTATCTTTTATTCATCCACTTGTCTCTCCTGATTGAAATGAAATTCATCAAGTCAAGATACAGATGCTCTCTCACAGATGACCACCTAGCCTACTGCACATCGCAACATCCGAGACTACACCTGACTTTGATGCCCTCGTTCATGCTCATCAGAGGCTTCTGATCAATTTCTCATGTGAGTTCGCATTTTGGCACCTCTGGTTCCCTCGTCTCGAAGTCAATGGGTTTTTTTAATGTGTTTTTGTTTAGACGTCTGAAATAAGGTCTGTGGTT
>JAOVVB010248072.1:6824-20777 GCA_028570985.1 Heterobranchus longifilis | reverse complement strand
ACTTTGTACGTGTATATATAGTATAGTTGTGACATCACAACTCTATGGAAGTCCTGACGGCTCGTTTAAAGGCACAGTTTCTGAATATGGGCTGTGTGCATTTCTCTGTGGATTGAGCGTTTTGATATATTCGCAGTATTTATATAACACCTAGACCTGCTTTATAATATAAAACGACATGCAATCTCACTTCTTACAATGTGGAACCTTTAAAAGGAAAGTTAGTTTCTCCTGACTCCATTACCACATGCGTGTTTACATTTTTCTCCTTCTTCATTTTTCCCTCCAGGAGACAGCCTCCTCCTGCGACGCTGACCTCCTCTCACTGCTCCTGGACGCCGGGCTCCTGGTGGGCTGCATCTCCTCGGCCCTGTACCCCCTGCTCAGCTCCCACATGCTGTCCCACCAGCAGGAGGGAGGCTGGGACGTGGAGAAAGCAGCCGCCGAGCTGCTGGCGGCGGGCCACGGACCCGAGGCGGGCTCCCTGCTGCTGGCTCACCGCGGAACCCACCAGGCCCAGTTCACCTTCAACTCTGCGTTGGCCGTTCTGAAGAAGTGGCTGTGAGGAGGGAGGAGGGAGGAGTGTGGCGGGGGAGGCAGTTTGGACCGCAGCCACGGTGATAAAGCGGATTTAGAGAAGGAGGGAGGGGACGGTACTGAGAGAGGAGTGGAATTAGATTGGAGACCTGAAAACATTAGCGTGAGGCGAGAATAGAAGTGATATCAGACCTCTGCATTTTGTTCTGTAATTGGGTTCATCAACTGAAGACGCGTCAACAGCCGCTGCAGTGTCTGCCTTGGAGGTATAAGAACGGGTACCTTTAATACTGAAACATCTGCTCAATTAGAAACACACACACACATACATGAATACAGAAACCTCTGCTGTCTCTCCGTCATGAATGAATGTTCAGACTGGGGGCTGATCAGAAAATGCACTTCCTGCTTGCATTTATTTGTGTGCATGTGTGTATGTGTGTCCTATTGTGTGATAAAGTAATTGAGCAGTAGCCGGGAAGCAGTGGGTGGATATTAGCCTATTGTTCCGTGACAGGTTTGCCTCTTTGACATCCCACCGTTAAACACCCTGCCTCTGCTCCATTGTTTTCCCCCTAATAATGTCTAATTAATTCCTTCTAAACAAATTAGCCCCGCAGCTGCCCCGCGCTGTGTGTTCGTCTTTGTGTGTGTGCAGATGCACGACTACTATACACGAGCACCGACACCCCGGCGATACCACGTAGAGTTAATGATGATGATGACGAGGAACAAACGTGTTCGTGTGCGTTCGTACACGCAGTGATGCATGTCACTTTATAAAATACAGGTTTATTTCTGTCCCACCTTTCACGTCTGAAATAAATAAAAGTCTAATGAAAGGAGAATGAGTTTGGTGTATCCCATGTCTTTCTTTATTATAGTGTTGATGGAGAACTTCACAGTTGGGTAAGTCTTTGCAATCTTTTCAATAGGCTCACTTTGGGGTGTGAATTAGGATTATTTTTTGTTAAAGAAAAGACCTTGTTAAACTTTCAGTGAGTTTTACTTTTCTTTTTAATTAATGTGTTATATATATATAAAGATTTGTGTTCCATCTCACAGTGAATACACTTGCATTATAATTACAACGTTTTCTCATTGCTCAAAGATAATTACAGCCCTCTGACCCAAACATTTGGTGTGTATTTTTGCTTGCCCTCAAATGCACTTTTTGTTTAGTTTCTCATTTTAAAGCATTTTAGTAAAGTGATTTCGCTGGTCAGCACGTACGAACTGCTTTCACCTACTGGGCAATCACCAAAAGCATTTTTACCTCTTTTTCTACGGATAATTGCAAACAGGAAATACTTTTTTGAGAAGTTAGCTGCAGGGCAAAGAATGGGGGGGGAGGAATCAAAGTGTCTAATTTAGCTTATTTGTCAAAGTGTTAGAAGTATGATTTTTAGACTGTGTGTTCAAAATGAATTTAATGAAATGGTGCTGACTGCAGGTCCCCAGAGCAGCCAGTTTTCTTTAGTATGTGCTTTTAATAAATAAAACTGCCCTATCAAAGGAGAACATCCCTTTAATGAACAGTGGGAGGGAATGAAGGCTTTGGATGGTGATTAGGTAAGAAAGATTCACATCTCCCACTCACAGATTAATCATCTGAGCTGAGAAATATAATATTTATTGCGTTACTAATCACCGTGGTCACTGACATGAAAGGCCCTGAAACCTGTTTTTCCTCAATCAGCTTCTTATTCTGAGCGATACACGAACACAATGTTGATTATTTGACATTCATGTTGACATTAATGTTGTTTTCTTGTGTTTCCAGGCCACTGTCAATCAAACCACGTCCACACAGTCCAGAGGAAGCAGGTTTGTGCAAAGAGAAAATATTGTTTTCTGAGCTTTGCTTGTTGCTTATTTAGTCATACATGTTTAAGCCACTGAAAACGTGGTATCAAATCTCAAGAATTTCTGTATAACATTAAATATTGACGACTAAATAAGCAATGTTAAAGTAAAAAACAGAGATAGATATGGAGACAGAGCCTTCTGTCTGTACTTACTTTGTCCACATTTGTTAAACTTTTCTAAAAGTTTACGGATAAGGAGGAAACGGAGCAGTACCACCAGAAATTGTGGGGGCAGCGTAGCCAATAGTACAAGCGAGACACGAGTCGACCATCGGACACGATGAAGACATTTTAAAAAAATGGTGCTTTTGCCTCTCCCTCCCTCCAGTAAGAAGCTGACAGAGAAAAAAAAAGTTTCAGGGCCTTTAAGATTTTAATCCAACTTTTCAGGGGCTTTAAAAAATACTGCACTAATGTCTTTGACATGCCTCAGTTAATTATCCAGATGCAGTTTGTTGAAAAGTAGCTGTAACTGTTCTTGGTGGCTACCTTATGGAATTGTAGCAGCATTCAAGTCTGTTCAGGCAGTAATAAGCAGATGATGTGTCCATATTTACTCGTTAACTTTCTCCTGCTGTTCTTAATCCCTTAATTTAATGAATAAACTTCAGAATGATTTCAGGACAGCTTTTCTATAAACACTGCTTCTATAAACCGCTGCATCCAAAGACTAAATGGAAGTTAATTTCTTTTAATTCCCCCATGGTTACATTTCTACTTAATACATTTTGTTTGAGATCCCCTTATCTATTTGTTCCATGAGTGCACAAGGGTATTTGCTTGTCTAACCCTCAACCCAATTTGCAATACTTTTAGGATAGCCAAAATAAGAGTGTTTTTCAATATTGTGAAATATTCGACAGTAATTCATTTTGGCAGGAAACACTGAAAACGGCTGCCGGAGAGTAGCTCGGATAAGGCCAGAAACTGAATAAAGGGCGGTGGCTTGGAGTATTCTTACCCTGACAGCAATATTGCTGTGTTGCAGGCGCATATATAAGAGGTGGGTGGGTGGTCTATATATCAAACAAGAGAGTAATGAATCTTCCACCTGTGGAGGGGTGGAGAGGAAAATGAGACAATGCTTGTGTCCCTAATGGGCCACATGAAAATACAGCCAGACACAAAACTATCAGATGGGTTTTTGCAAGCCTGACTGCATTAAGGAAGTGTCAACAGTATATCATAAGAGGAAATAATACTGTAGAGATTAATGGGTCAATTTCACAGCCTTCCACTCCTTCAATCATACATAGCTCTGCCACAGAGCGCCCCGGGGATGACGTATCTGTGCAGGCCAATCAGGAAGTTAGCATCGCCCTGGTTCCCTCAACAAAAAGCCTGTGAGAGTTTTCCACTGGATTTTGTATCATTGCAGAAAATAAGCTCTGTGGCAAACAAAAGTTTATGATACTTGCACGTTTTATTAAGCAAGATAATCTTCACAAATGAGCACCACTTGTATGATTTTTGAAACGTAAATGCGATCACCAGAAGTGAAAAGCTAACGTTAGGCTATAAACGCCACTACTAAGGTGACGGTGACATTTTATGTCCCCGACAACCTCTGTAGTCTCCGCACTTGTTAGCAACTGCCTTTTTAAAGACACGTAAAAGCTTTGAAATTCACGAGCAGGGTATTTACCGACGTGTTTTATATCGTAGAACAAAACGTGAAAATCTCTCAGGCATGTAACCAAAAACCCATTAAGTTTGAGACGAGGGAACTGGAAGTGCTAAAATGCTAACTCATTGCTGGGATTTAGGACACATTACTGGGCACTATATTTTGTGCCATTGGAAGCCAGTGTCAGACACCAATAGTTATAAAGATGACTGGGCTTTTGCAGTCTTAGGAAAATGCACTGATGCTCATTCTCTTGTCAGACAGGTTCTCTCAACCCTGCAAAATGAATTAGATTGGTCTCAGATAGTAATCGACCCAGGTTTGTTCATATCCTTGAGCTACAGCAGGAGTCAGTTTTTAGTCCCGGCCAGCGTGAAATCAACTCTTTGTGCTGAATTAACGAGATTGCATGAAGCCTCGTTGCAATCAATCTGAACTGTTTAATCCTCCAGTCTTTAGGTTGATCGAATCAGCAGCAGGCTTTGACCTTTGACCAGACAATGTTTTGAGCAAAAACTACATAACAGGTGAGTAATTATACATCTGTGCGCACTTAGAGCAGTCATTTAGGTAAATCAAAAGGAGGAAAATATGTAGAAATCTCTGGAGGAGGAGAGGTAGAAAACAGAATTTGATTAACATTCATATGCAGAAAGAGAGAGGAGGAGATGAGAATAGCTAAAAACATTTTTTAAAAATTAAAAAAAAATGGCAAGGGGACAGTCGAAAATGAGGACCAAGTGGATTAGCACTGCAGTACTTTTTTGGCACTCCACTTTGACCCGTCTTGATGAGCAGAATTGACCCCCATAAAACCCTGGGACCACTCTTGACACCTGAAATACCAAACGGCCTCTCAGTCATGTCCACACAGCACTTATTTTACAGCAGTCTTTCAGCGAGGATACAAGGGGTAAGGACTAAATGTGAAAGGTTTGCCACTTGAAACATTTCTTACGTTTACTGTATTTATGCTTTTTCTTCTCCCACTTCCAACTCAATCAGCTGCCCGGCAGTGTTTCCCCTGCTCTCTTTAAAGCGGCTTTAAACAATGTTTTTATATTAACAAAGGATCAAATGACTGTGTGTAATGTGATAGTAGTGATGAACCAACAGATAATTATCATCACTTTGCAGTTCCTCTCAGCTCTCTCTATAAATATATATCATATATGGAGGGTTTTTCAGCTCATTGTTTTGGTTTGCAGCCCGCAACTTTACAGTTTTGATTCAGTCTAACCATAGTCTCACATTATCTTATTTTGCTATAGGGGAAAAACGTTCTGGCATGCTTGTATTTCTTTAAACCAATAACAATCATCTGGGACGACGCTAAACCCTGCATGCAGCGAAGGTGCCTTTGCAAAATAGATAGTGGAGATAGGTAGCCAATGGCAGGCTTTATACCAAATCTACATCTGCTGAGTCACACTACTCTAACCATAGCCGTTTCAAGTGTTTTTGACCGAAGCAGGCAGCTGTTTTCAGTGGGAAAAAGTGGGAAAAAATACAAAATTTTAAAACCTACCACTACCTGCCCAGCACCAAACAGCAGGCAGACAAAAGTTAGCAACTAGCTGGTGAAGAAAATAGAGCATTTAACTGCTAAACAGCCAAATATTCTTCTGAGGAATTGGTGGAGACCATAACAAAGCTAAAATGTGCAGTCGACATGAGCCTTCAGAGTGGGCGTTAGTTTTCGGGGTAATGGGCTGTTGGACAAATGGGCTTTTGATTCATGGGACAATTTTCGAACTATTGAGGTTTCGGAATAATAGCTGTCGGAACAATGACATGGCACCAATGGGCAAATCTTTCTTCAAAATAGCCTTGTCCACTTTCATTATGAGCCTTCAAACCCTGTAAACGTCTTTTGAATAGGCTATTAAAACCATGTGTTTTCTGCAGAAACGTCAAGTTTTGTATAATATTCATGCTTTTAAGAAAAGCTGATGCTGGCAAAGCCCTGCTGAGTATTTTCGAGCTACTTTCTATTTAGATCTCAGCCTTCAAGTTCCCTTTCAGCTTGCACTGCCCTCTCATACTTACTGAAATATAATGTCACTTTTATTGACTGTCACCTTGATTTAGCATTTGAGTCAAACCTCTTTACGAACACATTTCTCATTCGCACAGGGCTCAACAGGCGCTACACACACATACAGATATGGCATGGAAAAGGGGCAGGAATTCTCATCTTCATAGTTTCTAATTTAACTCTTGACATTGAATGTCATTACTGCAGTAGTCTTGCATAGCCAGACCTGTCTTCACAGCACTGGGTCCACGCTGGGGGAAGAAAGGTCTGAATTCAGTGCACTTTCACTCCTGGATAGTGAAAAAAACTGCCTGGCCTGTTTGGATTTCCTTCAACCAATCACAATCATCCTGGTTTCGGGAGGGAACCCGTTTCAGTGGAACATCTCCATGAAAATGCTGTAAACATGTTATAGATATTTACAATCATTCACCGAAAGAACAGAGCAGTCCTGCCTTATTGCACGATCCAAATCTTCCAAACTTGTAGGTTGATAACTCGGAGGTTGTTGTTGGTAGTGGAGGAACTTTGACTATGGCAACACAGACTTCCTGTTTCCGGGCCGGGCAGATTTTCCCGGAGGCTTTATCCAGGCTCTGTTCTTTTCCGGTAAGCCAGACTACTACTGCAGGATCTGCTGTAGTGAAGATTAATTATGAAAATGTAAGGGTTTTATTTACACCTGCTGGCTTTCCAAAGGAGTTAAATAATGTGACGACCTCTCGTGAACTCTTTTCTCATCATTTCAAGCATTTCTGTTCTTTCAAGCAACACAGTCTCTTCTGGGCTTTGCTTGTGTGCAGACTGCAGGCAACTCTGGGAAAATGTTGTTAAGGTCTACAGTACCTCCCCTACGGCTGAGGTTTAGTAAACACAGTGTCACAACCTGTCAAGTGTCGGCATTCTTTTTTTTTTTTTTATCTGCCAGACAAAGCTCTCGGTGCAGGCAGTGTGAGCCATCATTGCAATCCATCCAGAAGGTGAGAGAAGGGGTGGGGGGTGGGGGAAGGATTGACAGGATCTTACAAACTCTCTCCTCTGCTGAAAAGAGGTTATAGCTAATCCTAACCCTTGAATCAAGGCATTTAACTTGCGCCTACGAGTCCTCTCCGCAGTGTGAGAGGAAGAGAAGAGGAAACATGAAAGGAGAGAAAGGGAGTAAAAAAAAATAGTGTTTGCATTCCAGGAAATCCCTCACATGCCTTTCCACCTTGTCAACAGACTGAATCTTGGGAAATCATTCACCCTCCAAGGCCACGTTTGTTTCCCTTACCTCTCTATTTTTCTTCTTTCCTGTCTTAGCCGTCTTTGACCCGCAGCTTTGCCCTCCACAGAATGTCTGTCTGTCGAGAAACTCCGACTCTGAAATACACACACACACACACACACACACATACAAACGAAACCCTTCTAAAGTAGTGTAGGAATAAGACAGATCTGAAAAGAGAGTCGTAGTATTGAATATAAGAAATGGGAGAAAAATGAAGGAAGCGGGAGGTCAGATAAGCAGCGAGATGGGAAATGACTGAAGGTCAAACACGAAGATGACTAAAGAGAGAAAGACGAGCGATTATTAGCAGGTCTGAAGATAGCACTGCAGGATTCGCATCACATGGGAGGGCTTCAATAAAACAAAATAACAGAGCAGGAGAGAACAAGGACATCGGTGCAGGCTTGCAATCTCTATCAGCACTGCAGTGAAAAAAGGTAAGAGCTGTTTTTACTGATATATGGATTAAAAAATGGACCATTATCATGTTTTTATCTCTTTGAACAAAGCAATTGCACTTATATTAGAGGCTGAACTACATGTACTTATTGGCAAATCGAGTGTTTGAGTGTATTATTAGACTGGCAGTAACAAGAGATTCCTTGTAAACAAACAACATTTATGTTTACATCATAGACTGTATAAGAAGTGGACGCAGCTACTGTGACATTATTGGTTTGTGGACTACCGTTTTGAAGCCTCATTTCCTAACCTTAACCTGAGCTACTGTGTGTCCGCAGATAGACCTACATGGCATTTTGGCCGTGGCCATCTTGTTTTTTTGGAGCCAGAAGTGGCCATATTTGGACGAGAGGGCAGAGCTGGGGACAACCTAAGAGTGGATCTGACTGAGAACCTGAGGACACCGCCGTGGTAGCGACTTGTCAATCACAAGGTAGCCCCGCCCTAAAGCATACTCTGCTTTATCGTCTATTTTACTCTAAATGTGACCATCATTTACTAAATTAACATTACAGTGTATTGAAGAAGACTTGAAACTAGCGATCAAGACCATAAACTCATTAGGAAAATGTTTACTGAGGTAATAAATCAAGTGACAAGTAGACTAATTTTCCCATAGATTTTATACATTCTGACTTTGTTTTGCAGCCTGTGGAGTCTGTTAAGCAGACTAACTCCAGGTTTGTATTTTTTTTCAGACATCCAACAATGAAAACCTGAACAAGAACTTCTTTGATGGGCTTGGGGTCTACACTACTGCTAACTGCTGATGAAGACTTGAGGTAAGCCCATCACTGGACACTTTCTTTCTTTCTTTCAGTCATTATTATTTTCTTTCACACATGCGCATACTTCATGTTAGAGAACGGCCGCTGCATAGACACTATTAAAGAGCTGATTGCTGATCATTCTTGTAACATTATTTGGGTGCTGTTTTTCCTTTCCAACAATTTTAGCTGTGCTGGTGTCGCTGATGATTAGCTACTGACATACGGACATCCCTTCATGCAGACAGAGTGCAGATCTTCCGTGCTTTATTGACTGTCACTGAAACAGATGCTTTGTCTCCTTTATAATGTTAGCACTGCCAACATTTTGCTTGTTACTGAAATAAGATTTTTCTTTTCAAAATATGTGTTTTACCACTGTATGGTGTATCTGCAGTACAGAGATGTGCTCCTGCTGGGCAGCCACAATACCCACATGGATTTGCGTTGTGTACAGGCACATATATTTCACATTCCCTACAGGAAAGACACCTACCCAATTCCACGTTTATCTTTCATTCTGTTTCAGATTCTCACCGGCTGTCATGCTCAGAGTGCACGTTGGCTACACGGTGCACGTGTGCTCACAGTGAAAGTGAATGCACGTGCACCACGAGGGGAACCGTCAGGGTCTATGATATTCTAAAAATCAATATTTAAAAAGTAATCAGTTCTAATTTTATTTTGACGGCCGCCGTGCCAACTAATATTATTCTGGCCGCTGCTGCCACTGTTGTGTATGTTACAGTTTATTTGGGAAAATGGTCATTAATATGCACGTGTCGCAAATGTTGGCTGGGTGCGTGGTGTGATGTGTGTGTGTGTGTGTGTGTGGGCTTATTAAATGTTGTTGGTTTTGTGCGCACACAGCTTGTGTGATGATGCGATTATGTGTAAGGACGATTTGCATTTTGCTTAAGAAATTAGCTGTTTGTTTTGGTGACTGATATCTCTCACTCCCTCTGTGCTGTTTGCTCATTGCATTGGCTGGACTAAGTTAGGGGGGGGTCAAGGTTTAAGAGTCATGTTTCGCTATTAAACTTAAAGGTTGGAAAATGTCAACTTTTGCTTTTTATTTTCTCCATTACTATACCGCCAGACCAGTTGTTTCACAGAACCCTTGCAACTAGATTAAAAAGATGGAAATTATGTGAGCTAACTACTGAACCTAATAACCGTTTCTCTGCAACCAATGACCAATATTCTCTATGATATGTGTTGTTAAAATCTCTAGAATCTCTTGACATCTTAAGTGTCATATTGGACTTTAAAGATCTGTTCGATTTTTCGAATTTCTTAAAAAAAGTGAAACATTTTGCCAGCAGCACAAGGTTCGTCTCAAATGTTGAAACGTGGCAGAATGAGGCCGATCACTGCACAACTAAGCAGGAAAATGACACTTGATTCGCAGAAACTGATGAAATGAGTTGATTTGCATTGGAGACTTGTGAATTTAACTCCCACAGCTGGTGGAGAGTCTGATTGATTGTAACACTCAATAATAGATCAATATGGTATGGGATTTTTTTTCCGCAGTGATTCCATACAAGCAGTTCTGCGTCGCCCGTGTGAGAATGACAGAATTAAATTAGAGACGGGAGCAACATGAGGTTATGACATCACACAAATGTCTCTGCGCTTGAGAAAAGTGTATCTGTAAGCATCCGATGTTTCCATAACAGCTGCTTTATTACATTGAGGCTGGAAAAAAAAGGCGGTAATGGGTTGTATTTCACATAGCGGCATTAACCCATCCTCTTTTACAGGCACATGCACATTCACATCCTCCAAGCTGTTACTGACTGCCATATGTTTCCCAAACTGTTCAGTTGTTTAGGAGAGTGAAGGAGAGAGCTGGAGAGGAGGGGGGGAGCTGGTACAGAGCAGTGTGGGATTGTTTTGCATGTCTTAGGAAGGAGGAAAGCAGGAGATGGAAGGAGAGTGTGAGAAAGGATGTGAATCGAGCAGATCTACTGAATCAATATGAGCAGCAGGAGATGTTTTCATATATTTTTTTTTCTCAGCTCCCACTGTAATAATGAGTGTGCTGTCTCTTTTTTTTTTTAACACATCAAATGGATGGAGATAGTGGGACGAATGGAGGGATGGATTGAGGGAGAGGAGTTGAATGTCTGGGCAATACTTCAGACTAAGTGGAGTAAAAGTTTCATCAGCAGTATATGTGTGTGGTGAGCATGCAGCTACCTGTGTGTGCACACGTTTCTGTGTGCGTACAATACACCCACGTGTGGAGAATATCAATTGTCTGTGTGTATTTGGATGTTTTTCACTCCATATGCGTGTGTGTGTGTGTGGCATTTAATATCTCTTCTCCTGCAATCAGACGTTCATTGATGTTGATCTCTTTGGCTGAATGAGGCAAATTACCTGCTTTGCCAGCAACTGTTATCTTCTCTGCTCCCATGTTTTGTGCACCTATGACAACACCAGGCTCTACCTCTATACACGCACGCGTGCATGCACGCATGCACGCACGCACAGGGAGAAGGTGGAGACCTTTGCTACCTTCCTGAGTGTGAGGATGATTACAATGACTTTTGAGAGAGTGGGAGAGCTGTGTGTTTTTAACTGTTTTGCTGTTTAGGAATTCTTAAATTTCTAAGGCTTGCATGTGTCACTACAGATATGTGCTATTGGATGTATTTTTTGCATAGTGTGTTTTTGCCGTTTAGGAATTCTTAAATTTCTAAGGCTTGCATGTGTCACTACAGATATGTGCTATTGGATGTATTTTTTTGCATAGTGTGTTTTTGCCGCAGGTTTCTCTTGGAAAAGAGATTTCGAAGGATGGAATTTTCAGGAAAAATAGGAACGTTTCACAATCTACAGTTCTAGACAACTCCATCTGCTGAGGAAGACCATGTGATATGATCGAAAGCTCCAGTACAGCTACAAAATGGACTTTGTGGGGTTGTTTCATCAACAGCTGTTTCCAATAGAGACCATTTTGCGATTGGCATCACACCAGCCGCCACGCCAAATCAGGCCAGGGGCATAAAGTGAAGGGACCAATGGCTACTTCCAGTGCTCTTGATCAGACCACACCCATCTTCAAACTCTGCCTTTATTTTGATCTCAACCACACACCTGTAAAGATTCATGATTGCATCTTGCACAATTGAGATGCTATTATGGTGACAAAATCTCTCCACAGACAGGCACACATATAAACACCTGGCAAAGTACTCAAATCCACCTCTGTGGTAGTTCCTGCTACTGTAGGTGTCTCCAGAACCACATTGTGACATTATGACACACACACAGACTCACAAAACTCACAAACTCATGCTCTGCAGCCAAATTTTATTCAAAGCTCGGCTACTCAATTCTTATTTTTAAATTCAAGTATAGATGCCAACATTTGCAAAAATACCAAATATGTCAAGCTGAATTTAGGGGGAAAATGTGTATAAATTATGCACAAGACATCAAGAATATTTCCAGTTGATAAAATGAAAAACATGGAGCCTTGGGTTTCAACATTTCACTCAGTGTAAACATCATATATATTCATTAAAGAGTTGAAACAAGTTGGTACAGAATATGTGATGCTGTCAGATGGGGCGGAATAAAATGCCTTTTCCAATCTTAATGCCACTTATAAGGGAAAATATAAAGGGGAAACTGGCATTTCTCTATAACATTAAATATTCATGGCTAAATAAGTAACAATCAGACTTAAAGTTACAATCTTGAAGATCTCCATTTCATTCTCTTTGACAGCACATATGTCCATAAGCTGCAATTGCAAGTGTGTTTTTGGATCTAACCCACAACTGTCATCGATTCTGATTCAAATGTTGCTAAATTCTGATTGGTGTACAGAAATATATGACATCACCTACCACCCCCTTCAAGCTAGTAATTTGATACAGAATTAACCAAAACGTTGGCATTAATGTCAATGTAAAATCCAATCACTCATAGCAAGACGCTGATTGAGAAAATAAGCAGGACATGACACGGAATACACCACGGTCACGTAGCTGGTTCTTAATTTGGTCATAAAGTCTCTTGCTGTTCCTTGTATTTATCTGACAATTTTGGCCTTTACCAACAGAAGTTATGGAATCTCGTTGTCTCTCCAGTTAGATATTTTCGTTGGAGTCTTTGTGTAAATGACCCTTCTTCTTCACCCTCGTTTGTTTGTTTTCTTCCGATTCCGCACCAGCTCCATGATAGAAAAGTCATCGACATGCTCGCTGTGAATTCTCCCGACGTTGACCGGCTCTATATTCACACATGGGTTATGTCGGACATTACACAGACTTTGTAGTTGGGAGCCGGCAGGGTAAAGTCTGTTAATGTCGGACATTTGCATTCTCACATACAGCTCCTCCTGGTAATGTCTAGATAAGTTCAGGGTTGCAGAGCATGTGTGAAAGGGGTTTAGGTTTAATCTCAATGAAGGAAAAGAAGAATGTGTTCACAGTATATATGGCATATGGCATGCACACCTTCAAGTGTTTACTAGAGAAGCTTCGGGTTTTCTCTGAGCAAAACTTTTCCAAACAATCCAACATAATGACAGACAAATCGGAGCTAGCCAACGACGGCAGCAACAACACGACCAACAGGTGTTTGTGTTTCTGAGGGATTCAAGCCAGAGGAGAATGAGGCAATCAGTTACCATGGCGATGGTAAGGGAGGAGGAGGAGGAAGAGGAGGGGCGTGGGGGGGGGGTGAAACTGTTCTGCAGAACACTTTCGTTTGGAGAGTGTCACTTACAGGCTTTGATGATGATAAGGGTTGCTGCCGGGGTAAACAACATCAGAGCTTTAAAATACTGAGAGAATTGGGCACTCCAGAGGATCAGGTTGTGCTCACTAACGGCTTTTTCTCTCCTTCTCCTTCTTCGACTAACCTCCTCCTCCTTCTTATTTACCCTCCAACATCTGGCTGTCTGTCTTCATCTACATACACACACTCACCCATCAGCCCAGGCTACCTGCTACTCTCCCCCAGCAGGTGTACTGCCGGCCTCGTGATGAACGGCAAAGATCGCCGTAACCATGGCAACACTCTGACATAGACTTCCATCTGTGTGCAGGGTGGGCATTTGGTCAAAATATATATATATATATATATATATACACATATACATACATACACAATGTTGTTGTGTGTTGTTATGTGTGTGCATGGCCTGTTAACAAAGGAAAAAAGTGGCAAAGTATTTATCGGATGCTCTTTTTGGAGGGCATGACGTCCTCCAGCGTTCGTTAATGCATCACACAGTGCACGGATGTCACACCGCCACTGGATAGATGTCATCAAGCATGCTCCAGTGAACGATTCTCTCACTTTCACAGGGTGAGAGAGGGGAGGAGGTAAATAAAGAGGGTGAGAGAGGGGAAGAGGTA
>JAOVVB010248059.1:5000-20777 GCA_028570985.1 Heterobranchus longifilis | reverse complement strand
CTCTCTCTCTCTCTCTCTCTCTCTCTCTCTCTCTCTCTCTGAGAGGGAGTGATGTGCTGAACGCCTCACCATGATGATATTCAGCACAACATCACAACCTCCAGTGTGATATTGTGTTTATACAACAGTGCTACAACCGCCGTTTATTAGTTAACAGTAATTAGCGACAGCAGATTATGATTTGTTCATCATTTATTTGGCTCCGCCAACACAAATAGTTCCACAACTGGACTGAGACTGCACTGTTGCCAAGCAACACATACCCTAAACTTTCTCCTGCACTGCTAGCTTATTTTGTGTAGGTCTACAAGTTAATACAGGCCAGCTACTTTGTATCATGTAAATGTGTCTTTATGTTTCCATTTATTGTGCAACCAGTGAAATAAGAGTCTTTTGAAAGTCGCTTTGGTGACGTGTGATTCTGACGAGTTAACAGCGGATCAGACATTACGTTGCTCCATCGTTTCCTGCTCTCCACACGGCTCTGTCTTCTTAACGGCCTGAATGTCAGTGTTTATATAATATATTCATATTGCTCTTCTCTAATTTGTCATTAGGGCAGCCTGTGTCATATTGAGACTGCGGTAACTCTTTAACGAGCCTCGTTACCATATTGATCACACCTGGAGGTTTGCACTGAAGTATCCAGGCTTCTTTCTTTCCCTTCGTCCTCCTCTGACTACCATTAATAATTTAACTCAAATGTTATTTGTGGAAATATGTCATTCATCATTCCAGTGCAAAGTTTTTTACAATCTGAGATAACACTAGATAACAGTTAATGTAATTAAGGTAAACTTGTAAAGTGGAGTGATACGTCTAGTTAAAAGTCCCAGTGATGTTATGCTGAATATCAGCACTCATGGAATGCCTCTCGTCCAATCAAATTGCTTGGTTGGAACTAACTGTTGTATAATCGTATATAAAGCTAATACCCAATAAACAGCATGTCTGTTTCGCTGCGTGCACGTGGATTTCAACAAACTTGCCTCTTCCAATGTGTTGCTGAGCTGAAAGATCTGTCCTTCTCCTTCCACCTGCCGTACACACAGTTTGCAGCTGATCTCTGTGGTAGCTGGGCTCAGTCTCTCCAGGGTGAAGGTACAGTGCAGAGTTCTCTGACTGCCACTCCACACCTGGTAGAATGGGATCTCCTAGAAAAAGCACAAATAATATGCATGTTTTTGCAAAGCAAGTTTTCAAGCATGTAAAATTCTAGGCATCTCAGTTACTTTATTATTAATGAGGATTAATAATTGTGAAGATATTTTACTCTGGACCAAAGCTTAAAGGAATACATCACCCCCAAAATGATCATTTGCTGATCATTTACTCACCCTGTGTTGCCTTGAAACACCAGTCTGTTTACAGTCTGGCCTCAGAGATGAGCGCAGGCAGATGACAATATGCATTAATCAACCACCTAAACCTGAATTTATGCATTATAGGAGCGCAACTACGGACTGAGCCATGTGGCGTGCATGTGTGTGTGTGAGAGACAGAGAGAGAAAAAAGAGAGGGGAATAGAAGGTGAAAGGTGGATTATTGAGTGCAATGTTTCTGTAAGTTATTAATATTACTGGGACAGCTGCATCACTTTTTGACCCACTTGTGGGTCGACTCGAGAGTCAGACTGCGTGTAGTCCCGTCGTGCCGGCTGTCCCACGGCGGGTCGGCTCTGTTGCAGCTCTGTGACCACCTCCACTGCTGGCTCAACAACTCCCCGAGTCCATCTCCAAAACTTTTATACAGGAGGCGAGGCGTAATAACAGCACATTCACAGCTTTAATAGGCTTTTTGTAAAAGGGGCACTCGTGACTTGCTGTTCTCAACTCATGGAGAAGCCGAGCGCATCCGCTGAGAAGGGGAGCAACACTGGTAGACTCGTCATGTGGCACAAAATAGTTTTATCTCGATTATCTTGTTTCGAGGGAAACCAAAATCGTAATTGAAAAGAAAATCTGATTAATCGCCCAGCCCTACTATTAAATGATTACTTAACTATTATTTGTCATGATCTGGGCTGTGCCCCCTGACTTTTGAGTTCTGCTTGTGAGAGACTTATTTTGAGATTCTGCTTCTCTGTTTGCTGTTTTTCCTCCTGTGCTGTGTTTTTGCTTTGCCCACCCACTCACCTGTTCCAGATCATTCCTCGTTAGTCCTTCCCAGCTCCCAGTGTTTCCCCAGCCAATCAGCACCCTGCCTGGTTTCATGTCTGATCACTTCATCCCCCTCACCTGTGCTTCCCTCTGCAGCTGCACTTCATCCCCTGATTACTTCAGTTTGTATTAAAGCCTTGGCTTTCAGTTCCGTCTTGGTCAGATCTTTGTTCTTGTCACGTGTGTTCGTTCCTGGTTCCTGTTGTTGTTTCCTTAGTGTTTTAGTTCTCAGTGTTTGTATTTTTGGATTCCCTAATTTTTTTATATTTGGTTTTCAGCTTTTATTATTAAAGCTTGCTATTTGTTCTGCAACCTACCTGCCTGCTGCCTCGTATCTCTGCATTTGGGTCCACCTTCTACTTCCCATTCCTCACACCGTGACATTATTAAAGACTTACTTACCCCTGCACAGGTGCGCTACTCATCTGAGTACATAGCGGGTAGCACTAGATTTGAATTATACTGCATGAGTTGTGTGAGAGTTTGTAAACAGATGTGCGGCCCCCTATTACTTCATCATGAATTGTCTCCGTTTTTGGATTCTTCATATAATTTTGGGGATGAAATATTCCTTTAATGCTGGTAGTGTACAAATGGTAAATGTACATTTACACAAAGGCTTACCATAGATTATCCCTGTTTGCTCCACTGTGTATATTGTATCAGGCACCTTGTAAAATGTCTTAAAGTGTATACAGTATGTGTCTATCCTTCTCACCTGATACTTTGCGATGAGTTTGCTCTTCCAGTGTGTGTGCGGCACGTCATGGATTGACAGCCTCAGATTGTGTGTGCTGTCTTTAAAGTTCAGGGTCTTTGGCTCATCCAGAAGCTTCCCTCCCATCTGGGTCTCCATCTGAAGAACCTCCTTCACAAAACCCCACAAAAAAACACAATTCTAACTTCAAATGTCCTCAACTTTTCTTCTGTTTTGCTCACTGAACCATTTATTTTTCATATAGCATTAGAGATTGCAGAAAAAGCCTTTAATTTATCTTGCATAATGACTGCAGACAATGATGCCTTTAATGTTGCCTTGAAGTACACAGCACCATGAAACACTTGAAACACATGAAAGTTTTCATTAAGATATCATCACAGAGCTCAGTAGTTGTATTCCCTGGATTTAAGCAAAGCTTAGCTCTGCTAACTGCACTCAACTGAAGAGAGACATTAACATGCTCAATAAAAAAACTTGATTAATAATGCACCACCAGTCAAAGTACTGCTGTTGGGAGATGTGGGAAATGAAGCATATATTTAATGTAAGACAGGCAAATTAAATTACTTCTATTGACTTCAGAAGATGACCTCAATGCATCATATGATAAAATAATACCCAGAAAAGTAATGATTTATTGATTTACTGACTATTCAGCCCATTTTCTACTTTTCCATCACCTTTCTCTTTCTGCTATAACAAGACAACAATCACAACTTTTCCTTGTGCACTCTCTTAATAGTTTTAAGGATACTGTAATCTCTATAAACGGGACCAGATTTGGGTATCGGAAGCGCTCTGGTTTCCATTGAGCTGGCTTTGGTTGCATGCAGGTAAACAGTCCATGTGGGGAGCTAAAGATGTGGAACTCATTGACCAAAATGCAATCTCAGAACCCATCAGTTATCGTCTGACAACAATTTGATTTTGTATTGCCTTTTTGTTATTTATCTGCATTCATGTGCAGATATTTGTTTACAGAGGTGTCATCTCTCAACTCCAACTCCATTCTCCTGTCTAAAGTTACTAATCGGACTGTAAACAAGGACCGGATCACAGAAGAGGAAGTCTTGGCCTGCTTATCCGCTGGCTACACCGTAAGCCCAGAAATATTGGCCGTTTCCCCCAGAGGCTAAATCCTTATAAAAAAAATAATAAAACGTTGTTAGCCAATGGGTTCCAAGAATTTGGATATTGTAACAACTCACCCAAGACACATTCAAAAACTGATGCACTGCACTTAAAGGTGCCCCTTTTTTAGTTGGCTCAAATGTGTTTTGCTGTGTGGCCCCACCCACAGCAGTACATTTCCTAGCTTACGTGTCAGGAGTCCTGTCTGTTTCTCCAAACTGGGGGCATGCCGACCACCATCTACTGTAGGTAATACACTGACTATGTATAAGTACCTCATACAACCCCGTTTCAAAACATCCAAACTATCCCTTTAATGTGGGTTTTTGTTTTAATTTAGTATCTTAGATTTCATCAAATGGGGGGGCATATTGCCCATTATATGTCTTTGTCCATTTTGTGGACCAAAGGAAGTAGCACATTTTGCTTGGCTGTGCTGCAGCTGTTTTAATAATAGATTGCACACACAGTCCTGTGGGGATTTTTGCTCATCCTTTTCAAATTGACTTCTGTATATCAAGTAAACCCACACTGAGGGAGTACTGTGAAAGTATCTGTGCCCTACAGATGCATAATGGTAAACACACACATTGATAACATCAACATATTTACAGGCTCATGAACTGCGCACTTAAATGAATAAATGAACCCACACAAACAAACACTTGGTTATACTGATGGAAGAATAAGTTATCAGTATGACTTCTGATGCCTCCTACAACCTTTTCAAAATAATCAATTCCTCCTTCCCATCATCTTCCTACGCTCTACAGCTCTACTGTAGATATACAGAAGAGACTTCCCCTTTGAAACGCAAACCGATCAATTATACTACACACAGTCTCCATCGTTAAAAAGTCAACCTCTGAACTTTTTCAAGCCACAATTGCTTGTTTGAAATGGTAAAAATGAGTGTGCGCTGATGTTTGTGTGAGAGTGTGCATGGCTGTGTGCCACACTGACACTTGACTTATCATTGCATGCATAAATTACCAATGTTAATCTCCCATATCAGATGGTCCCTCCAGTGCTTTGAATTTGTTTAAATTCTAAAGCGTTCTGATTCTGACATTGCTTGACCCTGTTTTGTTTACCGCTTCGCAGCTCACTTCCAGAAGACTAGAGGTGAGAAAACTTCTGTGTATGACTCAAGACAATCACTTCTATTCAAGCTATAATATATTGTGTTTCAAATGCAAATGACGAGGGGACAGTTTAAGCATGGGTGGTCCAAGAGAGAACAAAATCCCTCAAAGGACTAAAGAACACAGCAAAGCACTCAGCCTAAAATATCACACATATCTTTGTTACTGCTATTTAAGACACTGGAAAAACTTGGCAATTGTGCATACTGTAGATACATACTGATATGCCCATAGTATGTATTGTGTGCACATATAGGTTAAGTCAATGCACTAAGTCTCTTAAAAAGGATAATTGGATCATTTAGTTTCAATACTTTACCTTGAGTGCATCCTGTGTGTCATCCAGACAATAGACCCTGATGTGATAGTCCAAAGTTGTGCAGGAGACGGGTCCAAAAACAGCCAGTTTGAGCCTCTTGGCAGCTGCCTTGCAGATTGACTGGCCCACCAGGCAGTAAGTCCCTAGTGTCTCTGTTAGGATGTGACATGCCTCTGAGTCCATCTGCACATAGCAGGGGGTGGTGAAGTTTTCTTCTCCTACTACAACCACATCCTGTAGAAAACATACACACAAAGTCATTTTAGACTTTCAGAGTGTCATGCTGGGTCTATGATGGGTGGCTGAGAACGGCATATTGTACATTTACCATGTGAGCCTTTACTCGTCTCAACTAAAGAGAGATCTAGGACTGTGTTCAAGACAGACTACCTTTAAAAACAAGTCTTTATTTCCAATTACTGCTCTATTCTAAGTAAATATTATTATATATTATTAATTCTGACTTACTTACTGATTCCTTTTGCAGCGATCATATGCTGCTGTCAAAGCAAACTGAACATTTCCTCGATCTGTTTCACATTAAATCAGGGGCATAATTCCCTACCTTGCATTTCTGTTTAAACATCATACTATCATCAACATAGTGATGGGTACGACATAACTATGTATAGTCTATGTTCTTGTGTTGATAGAGAAACTGTGGAAATGTAGAATATTCTGCAAGTGAGTCACATTTCAGGTCATTTTGTTTTCCCCCCTTTATTTGAGAACAGCCTTTATTTGTGCATGCAGACTGCTTTTACTAAGACCTGGGCATTATTTGAATACTGGCTTTATTTGAGAACTTACGAGGATTAAGCCACATTCTGTCTGTTAACATAACACAACTGGACCTACATTTGGAGCCATTTCCACTAATGCAAACAACCCCTGAATAAGCAGGCTGTGGTTTCTAACTGATGCATTCCTCTGTTGCGATAAACAGGTATTTTCCAATGCAATGCCAGTACTGATGATTTAGAAATCATTGCTAAGCAGAAGGAAGCCCAACTGCAAATGTTGAGTCTGAATAATTTTGGCCTGTAGATATTTTTAATAAGGCAATAAACAGTATGTGACTCCTCTTGTAGGTCTGGTAATTCATCTTAGAAAACCAGTTACTGGATTTTTGATTCACCCCATTGTGGATTCCTATATTTGTGTTGAGATGAATGTAAATGCATGTCTGGACATACATATGACTTCTGAAAGTAAATCAAGGTGTCCATTAGGAGAATAATAACACTTGTGTGTCCAATCCCACTGTGATTATCTGCTGGCTGTTTTTCTCATAATTTCTACAGCCAGCGTTATTGTAAATCCATATGGCTCTTTGGGTTGAGTGAGGATGCACAGGCTATTTTCATATAAATACTGAATCTTCAATTAGTTGTGCAAATATCCATGCTTGCGTGTGTGACTGTAATTGTAATAGTAATTATGCGTGCACTTTTGTGGATGCAAACGTGCTGCAGCATGGATCTGTTCTGCGTGTATCATGTGTGATACAAATATTGAGTTTTGAACCACAGTTCATGGGGAGTTGTGTTCCTACAGATGAGCAAGCCAAATCAATACAAAGAAGTAGGAAAGCAATACGGTATGAATCTGTTATTACTGGTAATCACAACCATGGCTGCTCCCCCCTGATGTGAGGGGAATTCAATTACCTTCCTCTCCCTGTTTTGGGGAAAACTTTCTGATGGGAAATGGATGTTCTACTGCAATAAGAGAAAAACAAATCGACTTCCTGATGAAATTCCACTTTTCATTTTTCTCGTCTTTACCCATTCTGCACCCAACCCCTTCTCTCTCTCTCTCTCTCTCTCTCTCTGTGTGTCTCTCTCTCTCTCTCTCTCTCTCTTTTTCACTCACACATACACACACACAAAGACACACACACAGCATCTTATGCATGGCTAATTGTGCAGAGACATTGTGTTGAGCTGTGATAAGCAACAGAAGACAGCATACAGGGGCCTTGTAGACACAGTGATGCTGCAAGACAGCCTTATCACCCACACCCACACACAAGGATATACACACGTGCACGTGTGCACGCGCACACAGAGACAGACAAACACACATACATGCATATGCGGTCACATACACACAGAAACAGATTGCTGAGGTAGAGACTTCATGCTGAGAGACACGGGAGGAGGGAGAGAGAGAAGGGTAGAAAAAAAGGAGGGATAGAAACATAAGAAGAAAGATGAGAGAAGAGGAGGATGGCAGGAGCATAACAAATTGCTTCTGATAGGAGTCTTCAACCCCCTGCTTGTCTACTAGCCTGTAGGCACTTTATGTTTACTGAATTTTCTCTCCTTTCCTTTCTTTTTCTCTCCCTCACTCCCTCACTGCATGTGTATGTGCAGTGCAGGCTATTCGTCTGGGAGAAGATGATAATACATGTGTGCACGCATGTGTGTACATGCTGTGTGAGTCATACTGTGTACATGACTGTGTATTAATGATTTGGCTGTGGCTGTGTGCAGGTGCGTGTTTATTTTGTGTAATGCATTATATACAGACTTCTTTATGTTTGGATTATTGAGCTGCTGTACGTGCACATGTGTGTGCATCTAGATGCATCGTTTTTAGCACTATTTGTTGGCAACAAAGTGACAGCTACACTCCCTCTCGAGGCTAAAACTGTGGAATTCAAAAGTTGCACATTATAACTCTCTAAAACAGAGCAACACAAAAGACACAGTGTTGAACACTCACCTCCCACTCTCCCATGGCCAGTTGGTTCTTCAGTTGTATGAGCCAGTCTTCCTGGACGTTGTCAGCACAGTGGTGGATGGTGAGGATCACTGGTCTGGTCAGCAGGGCTCCTGGAGGACCACAACTCACCACTGGGCTCAGCACTGTCTGGATGTCCTCTACCGGGGGTCTGGAAAACACAGATAACACCGAGGCGATGTGATTCTTTAGAAAAGAGCGACGGGGGGCCTGCACTCTTGGCTACCCGTTAGTGAAAGCACCGACTGTAGAAAGCTGTATTGATTTCACTTCTGGTCTGTTTTATTTTTCATAATGTTCATAGGCTATATGTGGAAAAACTCAGGTGGCATAATAAAGAAGGCAGGTGGGCAGTTAGATCTGAGTAAGATAGACTAGCTTAGAGTAGATGAGAATATTAGAGAGTAAAACTGATCAGAGGAGCACAGAAATTCAATCAGAGGATGATTGGTGTAGTAAGGCTTCAGTTGGGCCTCAGCTGGAGTCTGGAGTTCACAACTCATGGGCAACAAATAAATGAGCACTGGTCACACGCTCCTGCTTGTGTTTTTCAAACACTTTGCTAACCAATATAGTCCTGTGAATAAATGTGAGATTATACATAGTGAACCCCATCAGTATCTATTATTTATTAGCATTCTTTCATTAGTAAATTGAAAGGTAAACCTGCATTCTTAAACAATAGTTAAACATCTCCTCCCGACACATTTTAAAGTATGTAAAAAAACACTGTTATGATTAATATTTTATTTAACATGGTTTTCCTACAAAAAAAGTTAAAAAAATAAACCCTCAACATTAAGAAATTCTGGATCTGGCCTCAAGCCCCGCCCACCACCGTTGCCATAGTTACTTGATTGGTTCCTTAGACATATGATGTCATAAAACCTGGCTGTCTGAATCTAGATTTTTGAGACTGTTGTTGGCACACTGCAGTTTCAGGGCAGAGATTCGCAGCCATGGATTGCTCATTTTACTCATGATGTGTCTTGTAGCAAATAAAAAAGCACCATATAGACATGTTAAAAACTTGATTTTCACGATTAAATATGAAAATGTCTGTGTTCTCCTCTGTAATCGATTATTATCCAGTCATTTTCTTCCCTCGTGTTGCTGAAGATATTTATTGATGGAGGAAAGAAGCCCATACAGACAGAGGAGATGGATCTTAATTTTAACAGGGATTTTTTTTTCAGCCCACCTTGTGTCAGGGGGGAACTAATCCTTAGCAGTACTATCGATTCAGCGGTCGGAGCTCATTATTGACTCATGATGGGTTCACATGGGTAGGAGAAGCTGACAGATAAAAGCAGTACGACTCAAACTGTAACAGTACCCCTTTGACTTAACTAATGCAGGGGTCACCCCTTAATGAATTACTGTGTTATTGATTTGTAAGGTTACATCTCCTTTATCATACAAATAGAGAAAATAGATGTTGTGTTGTGCGTGCGGGAAAACAGACACCTGAGGGTTAGATCTTAACGAGCGAACCCACATGATTCTGGCTTGCCAAGTGTTACTGAGGCAAGTCAATGTAGCTTTGTGATTTTTGCTAGCCAGGTATTGAGTGAGAGGAAGACAGAGGACAGAAAAGAGGTTTGACTCTTAGAAATACTGTAGCGCCCTGCAGGGGGGCTAATTCTTATTGACTGCTATTGATCAGGGAGAAGCTAGAATCGATGCATGGGACAGAATACATGAACCAAACGTCCTAAATCTCAGGTTTTGTAGAGGCTTTAAAGAGTTGGTTCCCCCAAATGATTAAAGAACATATTTCCTCACTCACCCCTTGTGGTATTACGCCTGGCAGATACTACCAGTGGTTTTATTTGCCCAGTTTTTGAGATTGCTGTTTCTGAACATTTTGCTGCCACCCCCAGTACAATGAAGGTGAATTGATTGAATTTAGTTTGCAGTGCTCACAGCATTAAATAACTATATTGAAAAGAATAACAAGCAATGTGTCCTTCCAGAAACAGTGTCCTTGTTACACTGGATAATGCACAAACCTTGCAGCAAAACAAATTATTGGAACTATTATCCAGTGTAAACAGGGCACTACTTCTTAAAAGAGGTGTTGCTTTTGATTTATTTATTTTTTATTTTTTTTGTCAAGGTCAAACAAAACACCTCCATTGCATTGAGGGTGGGCAGAGAAATCTCAGACATGGATATCTGAAAACCAAATACAAACAAAATCATCTGCATTGGCTAAATAGTCACTATGTGAGAAAATGTTTGTCTCTACAGACTAATTACAAATGTACTACTTGCTGTTGATATATATGGTTTAGCTGTGTTTGTGCAAACATACTGACTCTGTCCAAAGAAATCATCTCTTTCTCTCTTATATATATATATATATATATATATATATATAATCCATTGCCATTTGCATGTACATGTAGTCACATGCGTGAAGGTATGTCGCCATACTGAAATGCGACCAGGTCACTTTCAAATTTCCCCAAATTTGCATCAATGATTTTGATTTGATTAGATTTTTTTTACACAACAGGTAGAAGATAGGTATTTTGTTCCTTGTCTGCATGTCCCACAGACAGCTTTACCTCACTCATGCCCAGGGTTTGGAAGTAAAGGATTATAGTACATGTAACAGGATTACAGTAATCCCAAAAATAACCACTAATCTGTTAGTTACTGTGGAAACAGCAATCTATTTGCATATGCTGTCAAAAGCTTGGTGTTTTTCTTTTTTTTTTGGATCTATAACAGGACATGAAGTGAGGGAAACATCTGTTGTCACACTGCAGTCAACATCAGTTCCACACATCTTGAAGTAATGGCTGTTAAGAGCACTGATTCTAAAATTTAGAAACCATTGATTAACTATGTATATTCTGTGGATTACTGTACAGATCATAATGTTAAGTAGGTAATAATTATTATGTAAAAAAAAAATTCCCTCATAATCTTCTCAACTTTAATTCTGGCACTAATATAGGAAATCTGTGGGATTAACTGACCTCTGCTGAATGAATCACCAGACAAATGTGTGCATAGATGCACTATACACTGTAAATAATAATGATTCATCCACTGCTGTGCATCCTAAGCCCGTGTCACACTGTGAAAGCCTCCCCACGCAACCATACAAACAGGTCTGAGAAGCCGGTGCCCAGGAGAGAGACGGAGAAGTGTACACAAAGAAAAAACGACGAAACAAAAAGAACATCGAGGGAGATGCAGAGATGAAGAGAAAAATGGGGACAACGGGGAACAACACAGAGAAACACAAAAACCACAGAGAGGAAAAGTGAGGAAAAGGAGAAAGACAAAACTTACCTCAAGCTGTCCTTCCTGTGCACAGTCACATACATCTCGTACACCCTGCCCTGAGGAACAGCACCCGCTGGAACCAACAAACTCACACCTGCAGGAGGGAGGACACGGGAAGCAGGATAGATGGAGGCAGAGATAATGGGTTTCATCACTGGATTTATTAATTTCACCATGCACAACTGAATTATTGAATGTGCAACCCATTATCACTTTATCATTATGATTAATTATTGACTAATCATTTTTAAAGGCAACCTGTGTAAAACTCTCTCTTAAATATATCATCAAGTGAATTGTGCTGCAATGTTTTATAGCTTCTGAGAGCTGCTTCCTATCAGCAGGTTACATTATTCATTATTTCTGCCTGCCCACTGCTTTTAAATCCTAACATAAGTCTACTGAAAGTAGTTTTTTTTCTTTTAAAACTAGGTAGCTGGAACAACCCAAGGCTGTTTTTGTATTATGTTGACTGTGCAGTATTCCCTATAAACACACTTTATGTGGTCAGCTTTTAGTACAGGAAATGGATTCTATCATGTTCAGATCTATGATACTTATTTTTAATCAGGATTAACTGTGATGATAGTTTTACTATCTACAGCAGTTAATGTAATGTCATGCATTATGTAATCATCATAAAATCAAATGTGTGCCCTCTTGCATCTTTCCATTGACTTTGTATCACCACCTCTAAAATGTGCTTCACGTCCTGTCTGAACACACAATAAGAAATCACTGCTGATCACTGCATCGTCATTAGACAGTAACCACATTCATGATTAGCTGTTAAGTGTGTGTAGAAAGTTTACCAGAGTTGGGTACGATGAGGTGTCCTCCCTGGTTGTTGAAGGATCCATGAGCGGTACAGGAAGGGTCTCGTGTTCGGGCCAAGCTCTGGTTGCGAAGGTTCATGGTGTCGCTGCTGTCCAACAGAGACTGAGTTACCTAGAAATCAAAAGACAACAAAAGACAAGAGTGATAATGATTAGAATGAGACACAACATAGCCTAACACATGCTGTACCAGACAGTACTGGGTCTGAGGCTGGTCAGCAGAGACGGGATGAATTGAAAGTCCGAAGGTATTAAATGGTAAATAAAACATAATACTTGGCTGAGAAATACAGTTATCAAGCAGTAGAGAGGCATTCACATTAGAAATCACTTTTCTTTTTTAACGCTAAGGCACCTCTATGACTTAAGAAAATATTAATGGATGTGAAAAATCCTTGGGACTGTATATTTTTTTTAGTAATGGTTTAGTGAGTAGTCAATGTCAATGTTTTGTTACATTAGTGTGCTGAGTTAGACCTATAATGTGGGCATTGATCATAGTTAGATACTGTATTCTATAGTGTGTACCCTTATGCATAAAAGCGAGCTGCACCCATGCTCTGTGGAGGCTGAAAGATGATGAAAGAAAGAAAATAATGAAACCAAAAGTTCACGGAGGTTCAGAGAAGTTTCACTGTGCAAGGCCAATCTCTGGTTGTTCAGGTCATTGTAGTTGTATTTTTTTTTTTACCTGGCTGATTAGGGCAAGCATTGAAAGAGGAATCTGTTAATGCTCCCTTTTCCACTGGAATTTTACTGCATTCATCAAGACGGTTTCATTTGTTCCTCTTATGTTTTCTTGGTAACCATTAAGTAAAATGCTACAGGGGCAATCTGCATCTGACTGCAAGCGCTGCCATAGGGCTGAGCTGGCCGGCTGTGAGAAGAGGGCGGATTTACAATAGACCTATGAAACCACCTTAGGGTAAGTGGTAAAATATGACCTGCTTTGCATTTCCCTTTCGAAATGTCCACTGTGAGATGTAAAATAAGGACTTAACATTCAGTAGTTCACTCCACTATACTACACAAAGCCGACAAGAACTGTCTTTAATAATTTAAAGAAAGACACCAGAATGAAGCAACAAAAAAAAAGAAAACAAATCCTCAAATTAGCGAGGCAAGGTCAGTTAGAAGTTCCAAAAGTCCACAATTAAAAACATCCATAGTAACAGAGAAAGTTCTACTGACATGTAGAGCTCAAAGACAGCGAGTTCAGCTCTCATACCTCAAGACAGGTGTGGTGATGAAACCGAGCGGTTGTATTTGTGACAACTGACTCTGGTATGCATGCCATGTAGTTGACAGAGCAGAGGGAGGAAACTGGGGCACTGAGCTGCATGTATACTAATGGTGTTTGGTTTTGTATTTATGTGACTGGGAAAACATAGCTGCTGTCTTTCAGCACTTCTGACTATGCTTCTGCAGTGCAATCTCACGTCAGGAGGAAATATTTCAAAGTATCTACTGCAGTCAGAATATTTTACACTCAAAAAAGTCATAGAAGTGGATGAAAGATACTGACGTTAGATTGAGGGATACATTCATTATATTACCTTAGGAGACAGCTTGGATGTGAAGTCTCCTCCGAGGTCGTCTTGCGGTGTAACCAGACCAGAAGAGTTGTAGACTTTGATCTTCAAGTTGGGAAGAGGGTCCAGGAGAGGAGAGTTAGTCATGGGGATTTTATCTGAAACATCATGGAGGGCATACACCGGACCTCGATACATGGCAGCTGCATTTGTCAAGTCAGGAGGAGCCGTCAGTAGATCAGCTAGAGGGATACAGCGGAAAACAGAGAAAGAGAAGGAGAAGATGAAGGGAAGAAAAGATTAATGAGAGAAAATACAACATGACTAGGCAGCTAACGGCTGGGGGGGTCAGAGAAAATGGTGTCTGAGACAGAGAGGGAAAATAAAGGCAAAATCTATATATATATACTTTATATTTTCAACAATGTAAACGGCAATGCATGGCTGCAGTGTGGGACAGATGTGGGGAACTTGCAGATCAGTGAGCAGGAATAAGGGGAGTGAAACGAGAGCAGGCAAGGCTGCTGATAAGGTATCAGTGTCTGGTATGATACATGTGCAGTACACAGGGGCATGACCCAGAGAGAGAGCGAGAGAGCGAGAGTGAGAGCGAGAGAGAGAGAGAGAGAGCGCGAGAGAGAGAGAGAGAGAGAGAGAGAGAGAGAGAGAATAAATAAAAATAAATAACTAATATAACATATTTAAATCTGTACATTATAAAAACAAACTCACGGATTTCAAAGTTGGCCTTACTTTACACTGTAAAATAACATAACAGCATAGCTTCATGTCATCCGCTCTTCAAAATGTCGTCAGTGACTGTGACTTGACTTCACCCACACAATCAAAGAAGCTGTCACATTTTAATCACATCACTGTCTATTTTCAAAATGCTTGCTAAATATGTCACGATTCAAGTCTGACTGACAAAACCTGCTGTGCACGTTACCACAAAGCATTACCGTGTTAATAGGCAATGACAATTGTTAACACTGATCTATTTGGACTCAGTAAATTAAAACTCATTCTGTTCTGCTGTACAGCATGTACTGTGTTCTAAAAAGCAATATTTTTTACCATTACCATGGTGTACGTCATGATGTAAATATGTAGTTTATTTAGAATAGAACAAGCAAGGTAATATATAATATATAATCTGCAATATTTAAGAAAACTTTAAAATCAGGAGGCAAACCAATCTCAACCTGGTCAGAATTTACATTTTTGATTGTATTATTGCAGCGAGACTATTGCTGTGTTCTTAGTCTCGAATAGCGAGATCTCCACAATGCTGTGTCCGCATTTCTTGAAACCAATCACAAACGTCTTGGGCGGCGCTAAGCCCCGGCTGCAGCGAAGGGACTTTGAGAACAGGAACATGAAAGGGACAGTCTTTCTGGGCGCAGTAAGTGAGGCCTGCGCTGTTTATCAAGTCAGTTAGACTACTCTGTTCCAAGTTTTTTTTTATTTTTTACTTTTAGTACGCACTGAGGCTGCCCTTACAAAGTACGTACTCTTGTATGCAGTATGCAATTGGGACATACTACTTTGTCATAACATTGCGCCTTGAACTTTGACCCTTTTGCTCATATATGCTGCACAGAGGATTGTGGGTTGGAATAACCAGAAAAAACATGCTGGCTTGCTTGCTGCAAAATGTTTCCGGATGCAGAAGGACATTCTGGTATTTTTGGCATACTGTACTTGACATATGTATTGGGACATACTAAATCTTTTTCTGGCATACTAAATAGTATGGTAGTATGGGTATTGGAACGCACACTATGTAACTTCTACCGAACAGCGGCCATTGTGGCCATAAGTGGCAATTATAGAACAATCGTATATTGTATTTCCTTCATTGTTAATTTTTTTAGATTATC
>JAOVVB010248051.1:0-20778 GCA_028570985.1 Heterobranchus longifilis | reverse complement strand
GTTGATTTAAAATCCTTCTCTTGAATATTTGAGCTTCAGAATATGCAGTTTATTTTCACTCGTCTGCAGAAAGAGTAATGTTTTAACACTGGGACATACCTGCAGGATTCTGAGCCAATCACAGTCCAATATGATGTGGAAACGTGTAGCCTCCCAGTCACAAACACGGAGGATGGAAAAGACAATGTGTTCTGAAACAGCAGAAAGAGATGCACTTTTAGCTCTGCTATCAGACTTTGGTGTAAACAGTTGAAATACGAATGAACTGTAGCAAACAATAGTCCCATCAAGCTATATCTATAATATATTATCTAATATAAATATTTATTTACATGTCATTACCCTGAAAAATACATGATTAGTGAAAATCAGATATTGTATCAAAAAACACCTATTTAATTGATATTCCCTGGATTGGACATTAAAAAAACCATGATTCCAGAAAATACAAAAAATATATATTTGAAGTCTACAAAGACAGTAAACTGAATATATTCAACATACTATATTATGATGTTTTTGTGAGATTTTTGATGACAGGGTTCATACAGCTTTTTGAGAGTAATATTCAAAGTCATTCAAACTGGCGGGTCGCCACAGTCTCAACAATGAATGGGAAACACTGAAATGTGCATGTGCTTTACTTCTACATATCAAATGTGAGCATCGGAGTGTGCAGTTTATTTTCACTTCACTAATCTGCAGAAAGAGTAAAGCTTAACACCAGGACATACCTGCAGAATTTAAAACGCCGCTGCTAGTTCTGAGCCAATCACAGTCCAGTATGATGTGGAAACTTGTAGCCTCCCGGCACAAACATGGAGGATGGAGGAGACGTTGTGTTCTGAAACAGCAGAAAGAGAACTTCTATCAAACTTTTGTGGAAAAAGTTGAAATATGAATGTACAAGATGTCTTATGTCAAACAAACAATGCCATCAAGCTGTATCTATAAATATATTATCTAATATAAATATTTACATTTCATTACCCCGAAAAACACACGATTTATGACAATGAAATATTTTCAGATACTATCAAAAGAACCAAACACCAGTTTAATTGATATTCCCTGGATTGGACATTAAGAAAACATGATTCAGGAAAATACGAAAATATATATATATCTGAAGTCTACTAAGACAGTAAACTGAGTTTATTTCATACAATGATGTTTTTTCACATTTTTTGAAAGACTATACTTTGATTTTTTTTTTCCACTTTTTTCAACATACTACACTGATGTTTTTTTACACATTTTTCTATCCTTCAGTCATTGTTAGCACAGTCTCATACAGTCAGATTTAAGAGAAATAAGTTAGTAGTGACATTAAAACTAGGGCTGCACAATTAATCATATTAAGATCGCGACGTCGATTCATTCTAGTATGCGATCTCATTTCTCAATAACACCGATTCTGCCGCATTTCATTGGGGACATTGGGCACATGTAGCCGCATGCTAGCAGAGAGGTAGAAAGAGAAAGTAAAGTAGAGATACAGGCGAGATCACAGAGGCGATAACTTTCCACCGGGCCAAAGACATGGCGCCCATCAAATTAGAAGGAGTCTCTTGTGCATCAGCCTCTCCTAAGGCGGAGGTCGGTGCTCACAGTAAAGGACATAAGACGTGAAACAAAATTGGATGGGTCACTTCACGGGGACTGCACCCAAAGAAAAATACTGGAGCACACAAATCACTATGCAACATTTATTAAAAGGTGCAAACGACCGACGTTTCGACGCACACAGCGTCTTCTTCAGAGAACTATTTAGTACTATTTAGCTATTTATTTTATTTTTATTGATTCTTTATTTTCTCAGTATTCATTTCTAGAATTGTTTGACAATGTAATACAATGTATGTATAATGTATAATAATGTTCAATATTGAGTTATTTGTTTGAAAGCAGCCTTTCTCATATCGGTGCAAAGTCGACATAGAAAATGTGTATTTTCATAAAATACAATTTTTCAAAAAATCACTATATCGGCCGCAATATCGGTAATCTATGAATTTTCCCCCTCTACAATCGGTATTGGTCGCAAAAATCCCATATCGGTCAGGCCCTAGATTTAATATGGTGTACAACTCATCAAAATCTTAAATCAAGATCTTTTGAGGAAGACTTGTTTATGGAATAAGTCTTATTTATTACAGGCTGTTACAGGTGATTTGCCAACAATCTCACAGGAAATTACACATTTAATTGGGTCCGACCTTCAAAAAAGTCTTTAAGTCTAAAAATAAAAAGATATGCAGAAGAGACGTGTTGCCCCATGCAGGAACAACAGTGGGGCAAAGTGACCACTGCTAGCTGTTGTATCTCTGTGACCTCTCATCTGTCTTAAGAGCCCTAAACAACAGAGAGGAGTGGCCAGATTTTATTGTCCCAGCATGAGAAAGGGAGCCAGAGCTGCTTTGGCTTGATAGATGGGGTCCAACTGGGAGAGTGAGGCTGGGATAAAAGAGCTGCATCCCGCCATAAAACTCTGCTGCTCCCAGCCAGCCTTCACGTACACAGAACCTCCTGTGTTTAAGTGTGTGGGTTTGGGTGTGTGTGTGTGTGTGTCTGGGTAACAGGGAAGCTATGTTATCACAGTGATTCATACATGTGAGACAGGTTGCGACAGCTTGATATAAGACAATACATACAAGCCCACGATACTTAAATTCGCCCTTTGTACTCTGTTGGAGAGCACTGAAGGTGAGCGGAGGTGATCTTCTCCCTTTAATTTTAGCACTGACTGTTGAGTGAAACAATCATGTCAGACAAAAGCAGAAAGAGCAGAACTATGAGACATGTACTGTATACAGTCACTGTTTGAACCAGACTACCTGTCAAAACCAGTCCTGAGGTGGTATATCAAGTCTAGGCTAGTAGATGCAGTATAAGCATAAATGGTCATGTGCTAAGTAAAGACAGATCATAGGAGGGGGCCGCTGTATGAACAAGAGACTAGTCAACAATGTATTGCAGAGTGTGGCTCATGTTTAGTCATGTTAGAAAATACTTCCAAAAAGAAAAGAAAACATCTGTTATGACACAATTAGCTGAGTTGTCTCCACAGCAACAAAAATGGAAGGTATCCTGACAGTTATAGATGTAAAAATGGTTCTATGAATTTTGGGTGATTGAAAGACTCAATGGGCTGGCGTTGGGCTACTGTGAGCCTAAACAGTTGTAATTTGCTCCTCACCATTCCTACACAGACTGTACAGGTCCTTACATCACAGCAAGAGCCTCACATTAAGTGTTGCATTCTGGGCCTGTTGTACCCAATTGCGGTTCATAACTGGCAAATGCTTTATTAAAGTTCCATCTGAGTTAGTCACACTACTTGCATATAAGTACTCCATTGGCTTCAGTTGTATAGCAATCTTTTTTGGTTTCGTTTTAAGTAAACAACTAACTTGACCCGTAATATTTTACTTCTTTCCTTAACATTTTTTCCCGCTCTTACTGTGGGTATTTAAATATGAGTCAACCACTTAGAAATCAAAACATGTCACAGATAGAAGTGGTAAGGCTAAATTATTGGTCATTCATATTCAGGAAATTGCTGCGAATGATGGTTCAGATGACAGTATGTTTGCGAAGCGCACACTTAAGATTTAGCATGGCTTTTATGTTTTCATCTCAACTTTCTCTTCAGTTTACATTAGCTTCATCTAACTCACTTCAGCCTTCACATTCTGAATCTTTACTAAGAAGGGTGTCCATGAAAGACACTAAATACATTTTCCACATTCAGAAACAAATGTATAAACACTGAAAGTAAGATGATCAGAAGTTTACATCTGCCTTTAAAATAGAGTTTGTGTCTAAGCCTTTGGGGTATTTGTTCCCTGAAACTTAGCTTGCTGATTTTCCTCCTGATCTTCCACATACCTGAATCCTTCTTGCTCCCCTTGCCCCCATCTCTGTTCTTCTTCAGCACTGCTTTGAACATGGCGAGATTCCTGGAAGCCTCTCAGTAGGGCCCCTGGAAAAAAGGAAAACAAAATTAACTCACAGCTTGAGCTGGGTATCGTTTAAAAATGTCCAATACCGGTACCGATACTTTGACTTCGACACCGGCTCCTGAATGATATTTGTTTCGATACCAATTTATAAAATCCATTTTAACAAAAATAAATTACATTATACATTATCTTACAAATCTTTTGTATTTTTTTGTATTTCTATTTCTATTTAATCTTTTTGTTTTTTATCTTTTAGTATTATTTTTAGCACACTGTATTCAAGCCTCTCAACATCCACGCACGCACGCACGCACGCACGCACACGCACACACACACACACACACACTACAAGCATGCTGCATGCTTATTGGCTCGCTGATGAGATTTACTCCTTAGGTATTGATATTTCGTATTGAATGGCAAGGCATTTTTGATACTATGGAGGCAATTTGGTCTGTGCATCGAAGTTCAGTACCCAGCCCTACTCACAGCCACTGCAAGACAACAGAAATACATCTGTATACACAGTATTTTTTGACCCACAACTAACCAAACGATACCAAATGTGTCCTCGAAAACCTAACATAGCAATGGAAAAACAGTGTATATCCACATTTCATACTGCTTAGCTGGCACCCGCCTGGGAGTTTTCCCACAGCACTCCCAATCCTGCAGGTCATCAGTGGAGGGGCGCATGGAAAGAATGCTCTAATATTTAAACAGAAAAGGACAAGTTCTGCTATCTTGTTATGCAGGAAAACACTGTCGAATGCCCTGAATTCCACATGTAATTGATGCTATGTGGCTGAACTTGGGTGTTCGCAACTGCTTTCTATGGTCATTCCCAAGCTAGTGTGCATTTTGAATCCTTAGAGTTAAGCGGTATAACATGAACTCAAGGTCCAGCCTGGATATGCCTGGATGTGCTTGTTGACTTTGGAATTATTTATAGTCTTATGTAGTTGTACAATGGTAAAATCATACTGAGCTAAACACATCAACCGTTTAAACAGTTAATTGTGTGGGATTTTTGGTTTCTATCCCTCTAAACACATTATAGGTTGCTACCCTACTGTATTAATAGCAGCAGAGCAAAGGAACGAAAGAGAAAAGAATGGTTTCAACCAAATATGGGTATGCCTTCTGCAAACAAAACACACAGTCCTGAGTTCTCAACCCAGAAGCCAGGCTTTAAATATCTAGGTCCTCTTACTGCTGCTGAGAGAGAGGCTATCGATCTGCCCTTTTTCATCCTTGATGGTGTCAGATGAAACATTGTGAAGCAGAGCCTCCACTGAATCTGTTATGGGGGGATGGAGGTGTAGGGGGCAAATCCCAGATGAGCCTCTGCACCTCAACTCAGCCTTGGCTGCTCAAAAAATTAACTTTTCATGAAGTTTCACTCCACTCCAGTTTCACGCCAAACTCTAAATCAAGATTATGTATGCAGTTTCAAGGCAGCACATGATTACTGCATTTGTATTTCATTTTTAAGTATCCAGGAAAAACACACAAAGCAAATCCATCACTCTCTCCAACCCTACTCCATTTTTTTTTTTACCCCATATCTTCTGGAACTGATCCATTTGGTTATTTTCAATTCCTTGGCTCTGTTCAATTTTCAAATAATGTCCTTCAATCACTTTACAATGAAAACTGATTTCATTTACAGCTGCCAAACATTGATTCAATATTCCATCCATAACATCCATCCTGAGAGGCTTCGCAATCATAATCCAATTCTAGGTTTGGCAGATCCAATCCATCATCCTCTCTCTGGACATGAATTTATAGTCCTGGTTTCTTCTGTGGAATAACTGGTTTCATTGAGGAAAAAAAACCAAACACTCAGGCCATCAGATCAGGAAGGTTGGGTGCTTTCAGTGTAACCCTGACCTTGCTTTCTTACCTTACCCTTACTTTGGGAAAGACTGATCTATACCATGAAATGACAACTTACATTACACTTACTTACTTATACGCTAAGAAATCCTCAACATAGCCTAACACTGTAACATGATGCATTCTTGCCCTGCAGAGACAAGCCATTTTGGTCTCATCTTCATCAAATCTTTCAAAATTTGAAACAGCGTGACAATAAGTGTCGATGTTGCCAGAGCCTTTAGGCCGTTTTAGTCGGTAGATGTAAAGAAATGTGGATCCTACAGTAGCAAAGGCACCACAATCAACAGCAAATGCAGCTATAGGCTTAAGCTGTGGTGAGGATACTGTGACCTTTTGTAAGAAAGTCTCCTCAGAGAGGAGTCATGGACTGCATGGTATGCAGCAAGACATCAAGATTCCTCTAGCCCTCAAAGCCAGGTCCATCCCAGTGCTTTTAAGCTGTGTTTGAATATCGGCCTCAAAGCACGGCCCCTTAGAAGGGGCCTCTCAATATTAAAACAGAGCAGTGAAAGTCCCACAGCTCACAGGTCTTTGTGGACACACACAGGCTGAATTGACAAAACAGACTCTCTATATTCACATTTGTTCTGTGCAAGACACCCCAAGAGCAAGCAGAAGCCCTGGCAAAACAGCACAGTATTGTGCTCATGGTACTGCCTCTCCATTTATGTCAAGAGACCAACAACCTAGTCATCAAAAGTCCTCAACAGGCTTCAAAATGCACAGCAAAGACCTTATCAATGTATTTGGGCAATAACATGAAGATTAAGGATACTTCCCCCACAGCTGGCATTTTCAACCATAAGGCCTATGTCAACTCCATGACCTTCACATGTGGATCGTCTGTTACCTCGTAACAGCTCAAGGCAACAATAACAAGGACGCCAGTCTATTGTACAATGAAGAGACGGTTTCCTTTCACAGAAGAGAAATTGGAAACCAAGGTGGTTAAGGGGTGCCTTGGGTTATCAACATGTATGTTTTTCCAGGTCATTCCTGACTTGATAGAGTTCAAATCCATACAGGTTGTGAGGAAGAAAAGATCCTCACCTGCACAATGCTGATGTGACATGTAGTTAATGGGGCCATCTGGCAATAGCACAGTCATCTGAGAAGACAGCTATATATAGAACGGAAATAGGATTGTTTGACCCCATTGCCTCTGGCAGGGAAGCATTTCACATACGTTGGCGGTTGGTGAGTTAGAACCTGCTTTGTCCTGTTGGGTGGCACGCAGCAGACGGAGCACCCTTAAGCACAGATCAACTTCACCACTCTTCCAGGATTGCAGCAAACAGCTATTTCCCACCCTGTGCGTTCATCTCTCACCTGTTGAAACGCCCTGCCAGCAACTGATTGTACATGAATGATCACTCTCAGATTTCCACACTGTTGTCATAGCAACACGGAGAGTCTCACCATCGGCTGACCCTCAAGTTGGTTTATCAAACACGACCTCAAAGTGATCAGATATTTTTAAAAATGCTCCTGTGAACTCCATGATTATCTATTCTTTTGTTGTCCATTCACTGAGTGCAGGAAACTGGCTGGGCCTGGACGGTGAGTTCAAGTGGTCCATAAACAATGGGAAGTTAGCTAACAAACCCTTGAAGGAGGAAGTGTGGGGAGTAGGTATGGGGGACAGCACAGTCTCAGCGTCGGCCATTGTAAGCAAAGGTTGTTTTTCACACTCACATGAGTGGAAGGGAAATAACAAAAGAACAGACATTTTTATGCAACTAGTCTACCGGTTTTAAGTGCTTCCAGCACAGCCCCCCCACCTTAGAGCCTATAAGAAGCAGGTCTTCATCTTATAATGAGCAGAAATGGGAAATGTCTTGGAACGCAAATAGCTGATCTTAAAGAATAAAGACAATGTTTATTAATATAATACTAGATCCAGATTTTATCATGTGACATTTGCAATAGAACTTCCTTTTATTATCTAGTTTGACAGTCGGTCATAGCTGAAACATAACTTAAATAAAGTACTTTAGAGTAGAGTACATTTTTTCAGGACTAAATTATGTGGTACTGGAGACTTGCTTACTCAGCGATACTAGCATTGAAGGCAGTATCGGAGGCATTTCCAATACTGGTAGGCCCTATCAGTATTAGTATGTCTGCTGTACTTTCTCACCATTTCAATAACATATTCCTCTGTTAGTTTTGACTTTACCCAAAAAACTTTAAAGTACTTTCAACTTAAACATGAGGTAGACATTACAAAATGGTCTACCTAGTACAACAGTACTAATGCTGTGTTCAAGACACCTCAGAACTCTGGGAAAAACGAGCTCTGACTTGTAAATAAAACAAATGATTATACCAATAGGCCTATGTGGTATTTAACAGCTATTTTTTTTAGATGCTGCATAAATATGTTGTACTCCGCAGTGAGCCTTAATATGACGATCTTCTTTCGGACAGAGCTCTAAGGAGGCTGAATTGTCAAAAATCTTGAACACTTTCTACACACTAACTGCCTCAGCAAAGAGAAACACCGGTTACATGTAAACCAGCCAGCTCTCTGTGGTTTCCATTTGCATGAAAAGGATGAATAGTCTGAATGAATGCTGCACACAACTTATAGCAGCCTCAAGGCTTTTTCTTCATGTTTCCACAACATTCAGCAATGCAAACTCCATCCAGAGCCACCAGGGCCATCATTTTGAGGGGTAGGAACTATGGCCCAGGAACCAAATGCTGTTTGGAGAAGTTTGACTACTTAGTTAGGTTTAGGAAAAGATCATGGTTTGGGTTAAATAGAACGATTTCAGAAAGGGCTATCTGGCAGAAATCCCTGAAGGCTAGCCTAAATGTAGCACTGTAGCTTGAGACTGAGAAAATATAAGAGAGGAATTCTTTAAAACTAAATTAGATTGAAAGAAAGTGATATTCACTTTAAGACCCCTGTGGTTATTTACCTTTACCTAATGGGAAATTATATTGTCCCATCAGAGACACCGGCTGATTTAAAGTTCTAGCTTGAGGCAAAGCCAGCTAGTTTACTTATTGAGGAGGACTAGCCACATGGCGCAGCGGGAAATTAAAAAGGATAACAAGTCTGATCTACTCATTAGACTGCCGTGGGAAAATCACTGCCATTTTGGAAAGACTGATTCATCCTCTGAGGCCACTTGTCCTTGATCTTTTCTAATATGACTGATGAATAAATCCAGACACAGGCCTATATGCTGGCTCAGCAGTGACTGTGTCTTTTTATTCCAGCAGTGTTGCTCTAGAATTGTCAAGGCATGTTTTAGAGGACAATCATTGCTCTCAATTCCCAGTATCACCCCAGGCCATGGAAACCGAATAAACCTGAAACTAAAATGTTGGAATAAGACAAGACATTGCACATCCTCACCAGATTAAAATCAAAACTAAGCGAGCCATGAACCCACATATAACCTACATTAATTTAGCTTGACAGATCTGAGTGTAACATGGATTTATGATTGAGTTAACGTGCAGCACAGTCTTTCCAAAACAATTACACACTCCTTACATCACACCAACAACAACCACCCCTCCCCTGAAATCATCAACCAGCACCAGATATTTAACTGCACGCTGAGTAACAACAATCATCTCATCAGAGTCGTAGCCATTAACTCCTGCTGCCGATTAAACATTATCACTCTATTGCTGATTTGCCATAGCAATCAAGTGTTAATGAACATCTGGAGTAAAAAAATAAAGCTGTACCATTATTGCTTACACTTAATTTGACATTTGCCTCCCAGGAAGCCTGGTGTTTGATTAAGGGTAAAACATTAACAAGCAGTGTTTAAAGTCTACAGGAAGTTCATGCAAACACTGAAGGATTCTCCTCGTGCTAAGATTTGTCGGTCAGAGGGTCACGCATGAACAGACTTTAAATGAAACACTATGCCTGGTAAGCCAGGATTTCAGTCACACATTCAACAGGGCTTTAGACCAAGAAGCATTTTGTAGATAAGATGCCATACCCACTTGTGAATTTTGGAGTGCAGGTTTATTCTTAGCCCATCTCACTTTAGCTATACTGAGTGAACTACTTATGATATCATTTAGTGTCTAAAAAAACAGCTAGCCTAATATGTAATCTAACAGCGACGGCAGGAAGGTGGATTATCGGTTTGTATGCCATAACTGAATAGGGGAGGAGAGGTAGCCTTGCAAATGTACATAAAGGTACTGTTGTCACATGAGACAAGCTTCTAGTCTTTTGTGTGCACTGACTTTTACAGTCGCACAGCAGAGACAGCTAACTGATCTGACAAACTAACAAATCCAAGAGATCAGTTTCACTAATTCATTGTTATGACAGGAATATCTCACACATCACACACTTACACCCGGTTCCAATGTCCACCCTTAAAGATTCACAGACTCTGACTGGCTGTCCCACTGGGAAATTATAAAGTGCTTGGAGGCTTTGCTCTAAAGGAGGAGCCCACAATGCAGACGTGCTGTGGTGTTAAAATTATGATGACAGTGTAATATTGGCATGAATAATAAAGAAAAGAAAACATCAACAAAATATGAAAGAAGATGATGAGAAGAGATTTTCGTGGGAATATGAACACGTCAGTAACCCTACTAGTTTGTTTTATGATGGCATTATGGTGACTTATAAATTTCAACTACTACTGTACAATGACTTATCATGAAATATGAGCCTCACAGTCTACTTGCCATAAGTGATATTTACATGAACCCTTATATTCTGATTATAATCAGTTTAAAAGCCCAAACAGAATAAAAATGCTCCAAATAAACACCTCAATCAGAAACATGAGGGGACAGCTTTTCCTGCTACAGCCACGACAGCTTTCCAATCAGAAAACACCAGCGAGAGACGTTTGTTCGTTTCCAGGGCTGCACTCGGTACTCGCTCCGGAGCTAACCCCTGTTACGCCACACAGCAGCCGGGAAACAAAGCTGCAAACTCTGCTGTTCATTCACTTGATATTTAAACTGTCCCCCGCCGCTCCAACAGCTCGCTTTCTTCCACCATCTCTCGCTCCACGACACACACGCCATGTATGTACACACACACACACACACACACACACACACACACACACACACACACACACACAGTAGGGCTGAACAACTAATCTAAATTTGATCAAAATCGCAATATGGCCTACTGCAATTTTCAAATCGCAGGAGGCGCAATATTTGTTAAAGGCAAAATGTGTGTAAAAATACAATTTTAATTTAAATATTGTCATGCTGCGGAGATGTCCCGGCCGACACGTCATATTCTAGACTTAAGAAAACATCTTTGTTTGGTACAGATCCCTGCAAAAATCAGGCCATGGTCATTTTAAAATGATTTTCAATGAAAATGAGAATAATGATGTAAAAATGATCATTCCGTCTAATATCGCAAAACATATTGCAATTGCTATATCAGTCAAAATAATTGCAATTAGATATTTTTTTCAAAATCGTTCAGCCCTAACACACAGACACACACACACACTGCTGTCTCAGCTATTCTACCCCCAAATAGGCCCTCGCTACTCTTGACAGTACGTTTATTTCTCCACTACCTCGAAAAAATGGTGGCTTCCAAGCTGAACTGGAAGAAATCTTCAATCAGAAAGATTTCAATCAGAATGAAAAAAAGTGTCCATGTAAGCGCAGCTTTATGAGATGCCTCTGGGTACGTGATTTCACAAATTCATACAGCGAATGGAGACCATACACTCTCCTGCGCTCAGGTATTTGCTGATCACAGAAGTCAATTAGAAGTGAATTAAAAGTTAATTAAAGTCTGTGAGGGTCCAGTGTTTAGGGTGGACATTTGAACTGGGCCCTTGACGTGTGGCATTTTATAGAATCTGAACTCAAAGCAGAATTGAAATCTCTATACAGACAGAGATTAATCAAATCTGTCTGGGTGTTTTTTTTCCACCTTGCTGCTAGAGTTGCACTAGCTGTCAAAGCTAAAATAATCATGACATATTGGAAAGAACACGAATTGTACTTCATCATTTTGCCAATGTCAACACAATTGATCACAAAATTAATTCTTTGTAAGTACCTTGTCTCAAATACTAAATTTCACACTTTGGTATGTCTGAGGCACACTGCATCTCTACACCTCTCTCTCTCTGTCTCTCTCTCTCTCTGTCTCTGGAGCTTTCAGAAAGGCTTGACAAAAATTTAAATCAGTAACAGCTGCTAAGAAGCACTTCCAAACACACGTATGCATGCAAGGATGAGCGCACTAGGCACATGCATAGACCTTACACACACGCTTGCTCACCTGGACTTTCACCACATACAGAATATACTGTAGTTTTGTTATGATAAATTAATTATTGGCATGTAATTGAGCAGAATGCATCATACCAGGACACTTGCCAACACCATCACTGAAATACAAAGGCAACTCAATATGCATCGCTGTCATTCTGTAACATTTTAATAGACGACCTGAGGGGAAAAACAGTACTTAAACAGTAAGGCAAAGCTTTTTGATACTGAACTTGACATGAGCCTTTAAGAAACTTGAGCTAATTCAATTACACAACGCCAGTAGGCTTGTGTATGATCCTTCATCCCAACGCTGAGAATGCAACATGATTTCTTTGCCTGGTAAATATATAGGCAGAGGCATTTCAGAACTTCAGGACTTACATATGATGTCCAGCACATCAGACCAAAAAAAGACAAAAGAGTATTATCATACTTTTGCAGTGTTAGCCAATGTTTGGTTTTTATGATCACTTCAGCTACTTCACTGCAGGAGATTGTGTCGCTTAGGGCAGCAACTTTCATTGTCGATTAATCTGTTGATTATTTTCTCGATTAATCGATTAGTTGTTTGGTCTATAAAATGACCAAAAATGGTGAAAACTGTCGATCGGTGTCTCCCAAAGCCTGGACGTCAAATGTCTTGTTTTGTCCACAAATGAAAGATATTCAGTTTAAAGGAGTAAAGAAGAAACAGAAAATAACACAAGAAATACTCAAACCAATTAATCAAGTATCAAAATAGTTGCTGATTAATTTAATACAACTAATTAATTAATCTTTGCAGCTCTACATAGCATGGCATTAAAGATAAAATGGTGCGTAATAACTTCAGCTTTGTTAAAGTTCCAGGAGCTCAGAGGGTAACTGCGTCTTGCCTCTGCTGCTATTAAGCTACACCTTTTTTTTCACAACATGCCCTAAAACCACCTCAATGATTGACATGTGAAAATGTCTTGGCCATGATACAGAAACGCCACATGTAGTACACATTACAAAGATTACATAGATAGCATAGAGGGTTGCTTCCTTTACCCAGGATTAGAGTTGCAAAGGGGTGGAAAGTTTCTGGAAACTTTTCATGGGAAGTTAAGCTCAGAAATTTGGGGAATTTTGACCTTTTTTTGCAAAAGAGTTGGAAACTTTCCAATGGAATTATTGGGAATATATGTGAATTAACAGCAATATATGGGAATTAATGGGAATAAATGAGAATTAATGGGAATATTAAGGTATTTTTTTGGTATTTTTATGTATTTTGATGCGTTTATCATGAAGCGACATCTCAACCGGTTGGTCGAGGCCTATATTTAAAAAGAACTAGTTCTACTCACAAATAGATTCAAAAATGTCAAAAATGTCATTTTAAAAATGTGTATCAGAAATGTTTGCATGCATATCTGCTCATGAGAATACAACATGTTTATATTTATGTCTGTATATGACAAGGTAAATACAGTTAGTATTAATTACCCCAAAATGTCCAGTTTATTCCCGTTAATTCCCATATATTCCGATGTATTCCCATTAATTCCATGGAAAGTTTCCAACTTTGAATATTCACAGATTTTTGCAACCCTGTACACCTGTGCTTTCCCCACTGTAACATGTCAGCATGTCTTCTGTGAAAAGGGTTTATTGGGATGTAGCTGCTGCCACTTGCTTTGACGTCTGAACCCACAGAGAGCGCTGCATCTGCAGCTCATTACATGAATAATTTATGTTGCTTCCCAGTATTAATCAGAGAGGATTTGCCCTTCAGAAGAAACTGGCAGTTCCAGTTTGATTCTGCAGGCAGACAATAAACATTAATCTTCATTAGTACAGAAATGACCAAAGACATGGCAATAGGATTAAGCTGTTTTTAATATATAGAATATGCTGTGGGCATGCCCAAGATTGATGCTGAGTAGAAGAAAAGTTAGTGGTTATAACTAATTTCCCCTACCCTGGCAACCAGATGGATCTGCTGAGCTCATGTTGCATTTGTTCTGGCAGATACGTCTGGCTCCCCTCCCGTTCAAACAGATTTCCAGTCGACTAGAAACTGGACAAGCTAGTCACAACCGTTTAAATCTAATATGAGGCGGGTTTAAGACGATGACCGACGGAGGAGTGTCATGCTAGAATGTAGTTACAGAATGTAACTGGCGTACTGCGCACGAAGATCAGATCAAACTGTCAAACTACGCAGTGCTGATCAAATTTCTCCCCTAAAATGTTTTTAGAAACACATTTTAGTGTACTGTTTAACTGTAATTTGAGAGAGTTTGTGACAAGGAAGACATTTTTTTTCCTGCTTCAAAACAGACCAAGCTCCACCCTCAATTTGCACGTGTGACTTATCTCTACATCGTTTAGTTGGTCTGATTGGTTGTAGGTGTATCCAGTTGCGTCCAGAGGCATTTTGTTCTGCGCCCTTTGGAAATCAAATGAACGGAGAAGTTCCAGACTAACGGTGTGTTTTCACCGGCCGCCAAAGTGCCACGATTTGCTGCAAAGCGCCATGTTAAGTATTTCTGCCGTTATGACGCGCCGCGCCTCGGAGGTCCGCAAACGGCTCACGATCTGGAGCGATCATTTTGCTGTCTGGTCTATTTTTTCTGCATACTACGAATGAATCTGGCATGAAAACACCCTGATAATCTATTATAAACCATGTAAAACACATATTATACATGATGTAAATGATCTGATTGTAATAAATGATCATCCCCTGTGTGCCAAGCCTTTTGACTTTCCTCCCCTCTCTCTTCTGTTCTCCTGGAGTTTACATTACCTCAGTTTTTACTCCCACATGATGACATTTCATCCACTAACTACTATATTTATTCAGAATAACTGAGTAGGCTACCTATCACTAGCCTACTGTTTGTGATTGTGCTTTTTAAATGACATTATTATCAACACATTAGCCCGCTGTACCGAGAGGAACAGCGGTAGCCAGAAACACAAACATGCAGTCTGCACACGACGCACACACACACACACACACACATCAGCTACATGTGTAGTAAGTAAACAGCAGAGGAGCAGAATCACTTGTGGATCAGCGCGGAGAAATACGCTTCTCATGAAAACGGCAAGCCCGAGAATTTTCTGATGGCCGCGTTTCGCAGCAGTACTGTGTCTGGTGAAAACCTTCTGTTATACACATTAGTATGGCAATGTCAGGATACATTTCCCCAAGATTTATTGAAAAAACCTCCAACATTTTGATCAAAATGATTTTTTTCTTCAGTAAATGTGGGAACAACCACGTTGCAGGCTCTGTCTTCAGCTAAATCCAGATCTTCTAAAACTGGCTGACTAAACGCAGTACAGAAACTTTGACAGTACCTAATTGTGTTTCTTGTTTATTATAGAAGGAGTCTAAAAATAATTTGATGTCAACAGATTTGTTTTTCTTGTTTTTGAGTTCATTTTCAGTTCATTTTGTATGGGTTTTTTTTTTTTCAATAGCAAGGCGTGTCAAATCCACCCCACAGTAGCTGGCTTTGCCTTTTGTTTTCATTGACGTCAGAAGTGTTGACCTTTTGCAGAGGGATCATTATTTTCCATCTCATCCTTGTGTACAGTGATGAGCTGTTTTTATCCCTCTCACTACTGAAAGGGATGGTGCACACCTCTGCCACCCACAGCCATTATACAGAACAGAGGTTAATGCAGGAGGGGCACTATATGAATGGCTTTTTACGAGGCGGATGCATTCTGCTCTGTGATCCAGCTCTCCCACTGCCGGCTACCTCTGAGGGCTGTTTCTCTGAAAACAGCACACGTTGACCCTGTGCTCCGACTAGCTCTCCCTCTCACTGATGTGTGTGTGTGTGTGTGTGTGTGTGTGTGTGTCTCACCTTTTTCACTGAGAGCAGCGTTTGCCAGACAGCTCTGGCTATAAAAGTTACCAAACATGTTGTCTATTTAAATATGTATTCTGTGACCAACGGAGGCACAAATGTCAGCGATACATTTGATGGTCACACATAAAGCACTAAAACACACTGGAATCACTTTACCTTACAACTTTTTCTCGAAACATTATGACTTTTTTCTCCAAACATTACGACTTTTTTTTAAGAAACAAATATGTTTGTTGCGTCACAGACAGGCCGCTGTAGTAAACTGCCGTCATTTTGTGAGGATATTCACGATTATCCCGATAACGGAAATTCACCACAATCAACTTATTGTGAGTGTTTTTTATCGTGATCCACGATAAAAATCGATTATTGTCCTATCCCTGATACACACCCGCACACACACGCACGTTACTTACTGTCACTTTCACACAAAGCTGCATATTTGAGGTCGGCTTCAGTCTGAGTGGCATGGCATTAAATTTTGATCACTTAATTGTTCATTCCTCTAAGGTTTTGTGGTGCTGCGGTTGCTAATTGAACTTTGCGAGCACCGAGCAGAGTTTCACTTCCCAGCAAAACAGAAAAAGACTGGATTGGCAAATACACAAAGATGAGGGCAAAAATAACACTCTCAACCCAAATTTAGAGTCCCACTCTTGCGGCTCTTTTTCAGATTACAGGGTGGAGGGTGGAATTTTCTTTTCTGTTTTTACTCCGTGGATGCTGTGTGTGCATCACAGGCTTGGTTTGCTCCAGCTGAGGAGGAGTCATCAGCTCGTCACTTCATTTATTTTAGGACTGCATGGCATTTTAAGAGAGTGTTCTTTGCAATCTCATCACCTCAGTGTGCAGCGTGGGCCTCGCTCTGTTATCACAAAACTCTGCTATTCCTTAGACTAGAATTGTGGTCAGCAGTCCCAAATAAATAATGAAATCCAATGTGTTCAGTGATCTTAAACCTTAAACCTCTGTGTGAACTTTTCTCAGAGGACGTTGCTTCATCAGTTAGCTGTAGCAACAGGCTTCCTTCCACTGACTTGGTCTTTGTCTCTTCCGCTCTGCTCCTGTGTCCCCAGGTAAGGACAGAGTCTTCAACACTCCCCTTTGTGAGCAGGGCATTGTGGGATTTGGCATTGGTGTAGCTGTTACAGGTGCCACAGCCATTGCAGAGATCCAGTTTGCTGACTACATCTATCCGGCTTTTGACCAGGTACGTAGGTCTGCCTGCAACCAACGATTATCCACAAATCTGCTGAGCGTTTCTCGTTATGTCCATAAAAACTGTGAAAAGTGCCCGTTATCATTTCTTAGAGCCCAAGGTGATGTCTTCACATGCCTTGTTTTGATCAACAGTCTAAAATCCAAAGACATTCACTTTTCTGTCATTTTGGAAGCTGGAAACATATTTAGAAATTTCCTTAAAAAATGACTTAAACAATTATTCCATTATCAAAATAGTTTAAAGGGATACTGCAGTATTTCACCCGGCTCTGTGTCGCTGGTGCTTAAAGAGAGAGAGTGTTTCAGACAGAGAATATATAAGTTATATTCAGACAGATAATATGAGAAAAATAATGTTTTTTTAAAACATTAAAGCATGTAAAGATGCAAACTCAAAATACAACTATGAATCTGAAAATGAGCATAATATGGCCCATTTTAAAAAAGAAAGAACAGGAAAAAAAAAATCGGTTTGCTAGTCTGGCAGCCACTAGCAATTTCATTTATTCTTGTGACTTCTCTTCTGTCTCGTTTGTATATCAGATTCCTTGTTGCATGCAAGTGTTTGATAAACAGACCTGAAATGATGTATTGTTTCATATTGTACAATCTAACTCTGGAAAATGTGTTGAACAAAAGAAGGCCTTTGTCATGTTGTTCCTCTGAGTGTTTCCTGAGGAAGATGAATGTGGCATTAACAGCGCTGCTGTTTTACCATGCATACATGCTGACACTCGTGCCATTCTGTGCATGCTCACCCTCCACAAGATGAATGTGAGTCCCTGCCATGTCAAGGCAACATAAACCCAAATGTGTGAATGGGTGCCAGTTTCTAAGAGATCAGATCTGGTGTCGGCCTCGAGTCTCCTCCAGCAGTCCAATCTGACCTTAGAGAGACATAAAAGCTGATATTAACAGCCCACCTGAGTTTCAGGGAGGAAAACTCGGGACACCTTTTTGGAGTAAGTAGGTAAAAGGAACAGACGCTTGAGGTTAAAAATGCTCATTAAAAATAAAATAAGGTTTTTAAAAGCTTTAAGGGGAATAGCAGAGAGAATAGTTTGGCACATGATGCCTCAATGCAGTGTCCACTGGTGTGGTCTTTATTCATAAAAACAAAAGAAAGCACACTTTCTAGTGCTTTTTTTGCTAAATAGATCTGCTATTGATCAAACCAGCATGCACTTTACGAGCCTCATCGCTTTTTACTGACTGAAATCTGCTGCTTTTGCTGTTGCAACAACCCAGGTGTCCCATAAGGATCAGTAAAGTTTCATCTTCTTACGCCAACTAATAATGTGTGGTTGTGTTAACGCGGCTTATATTGGTCTCTTTCCAGATAGTCAATGAAGCAGCCAAGTACCGCTACCGTTCTGGCAACTTGTTCGACTGCGGCAACCTCACCATCCGGGCTCCGTGGGGGTGTGTCGGCCACGGCTCGCTTTACCACTCTCAAAGCCCCGAGGCTTTCTTCGGCCACTGCCCTGGCGTCAAGGTCAGCCGTGTGCTTTATTACACATTCTGCCTTGTATTTCTTTCCTTTTATGTGTTTTTTTTTGATTGTGCAGTGATGAAATGTCACGGGTTGCCCCAAAACGCATTCAGAAGTAGATTCTGGCAGAACATCAGGGTGGATGTGATTACATTGGAGAAGCACAGTCCAAAGTTTTAGTCATCACTAGTCGTGCAAATACAACCATAATACTGAAAGTAAATCTAGAGAGAAAATACAGAATGGGAGAATTAAGTATAATAAATAAATACAAATGTTTTTGGAGGTCAGTGTTCCAACAAGTGAAAACAAATATAGAATGTCCTCAAGCTGAAATAACAAAACTCTGGTTTCTCATATCGCCCAGGATCACTTCAATATCGTCTGCACACAAAGAGTAAAGTTGGTGAACGGGGCTGAAAAAGTAGCAGACGGACTATAGAGTGCTGCAGGAATGACTCTGAAAACCCAGAAATGAGTTTTAGCACGTTGGTTCTCCTGTCTCGAAGTCAATGAGAGTTCTGAGCGAGTTTTGGGGTTTTAGATGTCCAGGGTTCCTGCGCAGGATGAAAAAGTATGGAATTTGATTTTAGTAATTTCCAGGTCTGGATAAGTATGGAAAAAAGAAAAGACACTAGGAAAAATATTTGTGTGACTATCGCCCTTATTCTGTTTTCTAAAATATAAAATTCACAATTTCTAAAAATAAATGAAATACAAGCAGAGTGTTTTTCATGGCGTTTGGAGCCAAAATGTTTCCCGCTGTGTGACTGTACGTGTGCACAGGGACGTCATTTCCACACTTCCCTGTCATTGTCGATGTAAGCAGCCGTGCAATGCATTCTGGGAGCGCCACGGCCTGTTTCAGGAGACGGGGCGTCACATTGGCTGCTCCTCATTTGATATCTGGGCTACTTTATGTAAATGAGCAGCGTCCAGTGCGACTCGCCACCTCGCGAAATTCTCCAAAAACTTTTAAACCAACTGTTGTCGATCTAAAACTATTGTTAGAATAGAAGAGAGAGTTTACAAACGAGCCGCCATGTTGCTGCGGTTTGAAATCTGGACCAGACAGCCCACGAGTGAAAGCGTTTGTCCAATCAGCTGCAGTCAGCCTGGAGGTTTCTTTGATGGTCAGTAGTCCTGGAAGATAAACTGCTTTGTCAGGATATAGACACGCCCATCAAGCCTCCAATCCTGGGAAGCAGCGAGACCCCTCACAGACACGTACCACCAGACAGCAGGGCCAGATAATAAACATGGATATTTGTACTCGGATGTCAAATATGGTCTGAAAAATCTGCAGAGAAGTCTCAAAATTTGAGTTTGGAAAAGTCTCGAATTTTGAAACGGAAAATGTGTAGGAACCCTGGATGTCTGAAATAAGGTCTGTGGTTAAATAGCATCAGTATCATCCAGATCTGTTACACTGGAGAGAAAACAGACGACTCACACCAAAACTATCTAGACTGATAAATAGCACTACAGGTGAGAGGAAAGATATGTAATTTTCATTTTGGGGTGAACTGTCCCTTTTTTTAATTGTTTCTTAATGACACCTTTAAAGAACATCTTGGTAACTCAGCAGTAGCTCAGCACCTCCTGGTTCAACTTAATGCACAAGTGAAATTACTGAAAACAAACGTGAAGAATTGTTGCGGCCACCAGCTTCTCCATTCAGTAATAACCATATAAATTATTATAATCATTATAAATTCTAATTCTATGGATATAACTTGAATAAGACTTAACTTGAATAATAAAAATGATGTTTAGAAACAGATCACTCGGGAACAACTTACTTGTGCACCGTTGTCGTGCCAACTGGAGAAAATTACTGTCCAATATATTCCTGCTCAACGCTAAACAGGGCTGGCTGATATGACGATGGATGTCATCAGAATCGGAGTCAGAGGTAGTTTTTACATACAAGGAATTTGTCTTGATGATACGGTGCATAACAAGAAACAACACAAAAACACAAAAGTATACATAAACAAATAAAAACAACAAAAAAAGCAAAGAGCATATGTACAAGTGAAAGAGAAAGCTCCAAAGACATGTGGTGTGATTAACT
>JAOVVB010248036.1:0-20780 GCA_028570985.1 Heterobranchus longifilis | reverse complement strand
GCTTAAAATCTGTCCGAGGGCCGCATTTGGCCCCCGGGCCGGACTTTGGACATGCCTGCCCGAGTGTCTCCAAAAAATAAATATAAACAAATGCAGAAATAACAAATACTAATAATGAAATAATTAAACTAATGAAATAGCTCATACAGAACATATTTAACACTACAGAGTCACTGATGAGAAAAGTAGCACAGATGGAGTCACTTGTTCTGGATGGAATTGGATCTCGTGGCTCTAAAAACTGGTACCGTTCTCTTCTGTTCACTTCTTCTCTGGTCATCTGTTTTCTTTACCCATGTCATAGAAATTATTATACATATTATTATATTAATGCATGACAATGACTGTTATTTTTAATGTTTAAAACCAATTTTTGCCTGAATAAACTGCTCCTGATCAGTGATGTAAATACTGCCATCAAGTGGAAGTAATGAGAATAAGATCTGAGAGAGCTGCTGACACTTGATCTGGACATGCAGGTTTATTCCAGTTTAAACTGGGTGACTCTTTGTAAACATTTCACAACTGCACAGATATCACGTTTGGCTTTAAGACGCAAGAAAACATTTGAAATGGAGGAAATGTCATATTGCTCTTTCTCTGGTGGAGAAGAATATACAAATCACTTCCAGCCTGGTGAGTAGTAAAGAAGTCCCACTGTAGTGAAAATAAAAAGTCCTTTCATTGACACCTTTTTTCCCCTCTCAGGTATATATGTGTGCTCTGAATGTGGGCACGAGTTATTTTCCAGCATGTCAAAGTTCGAGCACTCTTCTCCTTGGCCGGCCTTCTCGGAGACGATCCACGAGGACAGTGTCTCCAAACACCCTGAAGCATGGGGACCCCTGAAGGTAGGTTACCTCTGCAACAGCAGCGTTGCTGGATGTTTGTTATAATAACATAGGACATATCAAGCTGGACTAAATGGGATTTACTTCCAACACTGTACCTACTAATCATGTGCTCTGTAGGTATTGAGTTTTGATTTAAACACCCCAGGTTTGTTGTGGGAAGTGTGGCAGTGGATTGGGCCATGAGTTCTTGCATGACGGACCAAGAGAAGGGCTATCACGCTTCTGAATATTCAGCAGCTCGCTGACGTTCATCCCGAAAGGTGAATCTATCTTTCACACATAGTAGGGGAGACTGGGGACGGTTGCAACACTTTTTGCATTTCTCTCAGTTAATCGGAGACCATATGGACTCGACCAACCAAATTTTTATATATTAAACTTACATCTGTCTGCTAATTACCCATGCAATTTAAAGATGAGTACATACGACATATCATTCACAATATTTATTTGAATGGAAGAAATAAGATGTCACAACACGATATAGGGAAGTTTGCAACATGTTAAAAATACATTACATTTTGTATTGTTTTACAATAATGTTATCGTATTATTTATTTAGTAATATTTATCAAATAACAGTTATTGAGTTTTGTTTGTTTATGTGTAGAACATAGGCCCACTTTGAGTCAATGTGGAGATACTATTCAATCTCCCATTTAAAAAAAAAAAAAAAAAAAGATTTTTGTCACACTCGTGAGCTAAAATTCACAACTGTACCCTGACAGTACTTTTGCATGGCAGCCAGTACAACTTGGCGACAGCCAGCAACCGTCCCCCTGTCAGCCGTGACAGAACATCATGTAGCAGTGTCATCACTCTAGCATGTTACTGATTGGAGGAATAAGACTTGTTGCAACCGTCCCCAGTCTCCCCTACATTATACAACTGTGCTGATAGATTATTGCTGCCGTATTATCCACTTTAACCCACGGTTTCTTTTGGCCTCCACAGAAAAGGTTGATGGACAGAAAGGTGAGCTGTGAAAGAGAAGAAGTTTTTCTGCTGCTGAAGGACGGTGGATGACGTGCTCCGGGACAAAGCCTTTAATGGAGCTCCGGGGCTCTGATGGACGTTGACCTCGCTGGGCGGCAAGAACAGACCGGTCTCAACCACATTTTTGAAGCAGGTGCTCAGAGACACACAAAAACAACAACTAGGATGCAAATTTAACCACATTAAGCTGTGGCATAGCTCCCTGGCATAGAGTTACAGTTATGAGTTAAAATCTCACTAGGATGGTCACATATTTTGCATGCCACCACTATGAAAATATGTTGAAAACACTGTATAGACTTCTTCATATCCTTCTTCAAAAGTGTAATTGCATGCTCCAGTCAGTTGATGGTGCTATGTGCCCTAAAAACAAATCTTAAATGAACTACATTTATAACTCACCTCGTGAGTAATCTCACCTAATAACTCACCAAACTCACCAAGTATTACTGTGGTCATAGTTTTTACAAAAAGAGACATTATTGCAATATATAGGTATAAACGTTAGTGCTATGAACAGACTGACTAGAGAGTTAATAGAGAAGAATATCCCACTGAGCTCCTTGTATTCAGAGCAAAAATGCTCATTCCTTATGCAACAACAAAGCAATAACTACACTACTTCTTAGTACATTTACTCAAGTAATTGTTGACAGTTCCTAAATGCTGCCTGCAAAAAAATAAAAGTTTCACATTAAAATTGCTATTACTGGATCACACAATGTTTTTCATGGAATTTTGTTGACATGCTAAAATCCATTAATTAAGAGTACAGTAAATATCTCAGCAGCATGTCTCCACTGCGTTAGGGCTGCCCGCTCTTAGTCGATTAGTCGACTAATCAGTCGTTTTGGTTTTAGTCGACTAAGATTTCTTTCGTCGATTAGTCATTTTTTAAAGCGTTTTTCATGCTGAATGACTTATTTACAGAAAATTATGAGTGAGTGTTGCTTTTGCATGCTTCTTTGTGGAGAAACTCAGTTTTACAGATCTGTCGATTAAATCAACTAATCGATTAGTCGACAAAATCGTATGAGTGTTTTTGTCTTTCTTTAGTCGAGGACAGCCCTCGTCTCATCCCATATCCTGTTTGAAAATATATCGATATAGTCGATATATCGCCCAGCTCTACATCCATCCATACATGTTTACTAGCTTGCGGTCTTCTTCTCTCCCTGTCTTGGTGCGTTACCATTGGTAAGGTGGGGCGTCACCCACGTGTGTGCAACAAAATGGGGACCCACTCATAGAAAAACAGCTCCATAGCAGTCAAAAACTCCACTTATTGACATCTCCAAATCTTTTTGATTGCTCATTTTGTGCATCAATACAGCCAATCATGGGTGTCGTCATTGACACATTTCTATGTTTATTCAGCGATTTCATTGACATTCTCAATGCAGCTGTGCAAAAACTGCAGTTAGTGTTCCATTCCCACACTAGTGCAGTTAAAGGTAGCATCTACGACCTGTGATCAAACCACCGTTTAATTCACATGCAATCAACTAACAAAATCAACATGAGGACTTCTGGATTATGTGTTTGGCTAAACTGAAGCACAAAATAACAGCGATAACAGAAAGAAAAGCTGTGAGAGAACCCTGCTTGCTGGTTCCTGTAAAAACTTTTGAAAGTATGCATCTCTCTGGAAAACCAGTCAGACAGAACTCGTCTTACTTTGTATTGGAGTCTGTGCCTTCTTCCCTTCAGGTGCATGTCTTTAGCGTTTGGGTCGTTGAAGCTGCACTCGCACAGTTTACAGTGGAATCGAATCACTTTGCCGTCATCGTTACAGACCTGAAACAGACGGGCAGTTCAGTAAATACACATCATGCAGGTGAACGAACGCAACACGAATTATCTTTTACTGTAATCATAAGAAAAGGACACACAATATTTGATATACAAACACAATAAACTCTTATTAGTCGAATAGTCATTGAAGCTTCGAAACTAGATTTCTGGATTTGATGCAAACACTGAAGTACAAAAAAACAAAAAAATACATAACACCAAACTTTACTGTAATTACTTTACAAATTACATTACATTTTCTCATCTGATACTGTTAACTCATGTTGTAGACTACTGTAAAAAATTGAGACAAAAAATTTAACAAAGTATATAAAAATGAAATTGTTCCTAAAATGCTTTACTTTATAATGTACTATAACTGTTTTTTAATTTGCATATTAACCAATGAATATCAGTCCTCTGATATACTGATTGGCTGTCAGCCACTTTTCTTCCCATTTCCTGCATACCTCCTCTACGTAGTCGTGTCCCACAGGCTGGATGTCTCCCTGGCCTCCAGCTCTGTCACAGTCCTCGTCGTCACTCTGAGGGTCCTTCCTCTGAACCGACTGTTGCATGGGCTCCTCCGCCTTTGGAGCCGCCGCCGCCGCCGCCGCCGCCGCTGCTGTCACTGCAGCTGCTGGAGCGCTGACAGGCTTATTGGCTATGCGGCAGGAAAGATATTACAAATTAGAGAGTTCATTTAAAGAATCCCATATGACTTTTTGTTTTAAAAACAAAACCTCTTCTAGTCTTAAATTTCTATCTCTAGTTCTATTTCAAAGGTTGGTAAATAGCCATTGATGAACTAGTATTTGTGTTAACCAACATTTGTTGACATTCGTTCATTTTGTTAATTAAGTGTTGCCTTCCTTTGACACTGATAGGACAGATAATAAAACTGAAGTGCAAAGCTGGAGCTTAAACATTCAATATAAACATGTATTTAATGACACAGCACAGCAGGCAAACACACACAGAAGAAAGTGTAGTTTAAAGTATTCGTTTAAAGAGTAACTAAACTCCCAAACAGTGCTGTTGATGGATTCACATCCAAATCTTGACATTTTAGTACAAAGTATTTCAATTCTACATATTGTGTATTGTGTATTAACATGTATAGTGACTACCCTCTACTGGTTAAAATGCAGCTATTGCAATTTAATTTTGCTTTTGGCTGATCTGGTGCCAGATCACGTAGCAGTAGCAGCTTTTGTCACCAACTGTAACACCGGCATTGTCAGACAACGCGTCATATGATCAAGTATACCCTGGCTCTAATACTCCTCTGTCTACTCGCATTATATAAAACACTATAAGAGACAATTAAAAGGGAAGTGATGCAGCTGCAGCTGTCAAAAATCATGTCCTTTTATAATTTAAATCTAGGCGTACGTTAGGCAAAGTGTGCACTGTGCAGATGTTTTATGGAGGTAGAAATTCATATCAGATAGTTATAGATACATCAGCTATTCAATATAAAAGGGGTCAGATGGGGGGAGTAAAACATCTCTGATCATCTACGTAACAAATCAAACTTACAAATGACAGTTATTTTGGAAGGAGCCGGTTTCTTGACCGGTGCTGTGGTTTTGGCCGTGGTGTTTACAGCCGCCTGTTTGGGCGTCGCAGTGGGAGTTGTAGTGGTTGAGACGGAGGAAGGAGTGGATGTGGTGACCGCAGGTTTCCCAGCTGTCGAGGTTGTGATAACTGGAGCTGAATTCACCAACACTGGCTGAGTGGAAGGTATAGGTTTGCCCAGTTTGGTATGAAGTTTCACCACCTTTCCAAGGTTAACAAGAGAGAGAGAGAGAGAGAGAGAGAGAGAGAGAGGGAGATACAAACATTTAAGGCTGCTGATACTTAATCCCATCCCAAATCCCCGAGGTGGGTTTTGTTCCAAGACTTGGCAGCTCAGATGGAACATCACATGAGTACACCACAGTCATGTCCACTAATGAAAGCATGTTACATCAATATCTTCTACAGCTGCCTATATTTTCTTGAATAACAATCATCACAGCTGTGCTTACCTTCTGGTGTTTGGCCCCACGGATATGAGCGGCGTAGGCATCCACTCCAGTGCAGGAGACGTCACATAGCTCACAGCGTAACTGAGTCTGGACCCCTCTGGGCCCGTTGCTGGCCCCGGTCTGCCCCCCAGATTTAAGGGCTGCCTCCTTTTTCTTATGCTTCTGGCCCTCGAGGTGCTCCCGGTACGTCTGATGCAGTAAATCAAACCAGTTAGCAAGTTGAAGCTTCCAAATGCAAATACAGAAAAATATGTATATTAGGGCTGCAGTCGTCCCGAACCATTTTGGTACAGGACGTTCATTTCGGTATGCGACATTGGTTCGGTACGTCCTGTGACCTAAACACGTCTATTTATGTCTACTACTCGCACACGCGGAACAGAAATAGTGGAGCGCAAGTTTTAGCCGGAAGGTTTTGGCAGCGCACCAGCCGTCTATCAGCCGTAGCATGCGAGTTGTGTCGAACTGTATGCCGACATCGTTCAAAAGAAGTCGGGTATATCTGTGGAAACACTTCAAACATTTCATTTACGACAGCATCACCCGAATGTGTCGATTAGTTGAACGAAACAAAAACAGACTGGAAGGCGAGTCCTCCTCCCCACAGCATTCAGGCAGCTTCCCACTGAAGATTGAGACCGTGCCAAAGTAATAACTCATGCTATGGAGGGCGATCACACTCAATCATAGAAAATACAGAATTAATTCAAGCATAATGGTCAAAGTGCTTGAGGCCAGCTACAATGTGCCGTCATGTGGGCATTTTAGTGCGTCCATTGTTCCTGCCCTGTATAAACAAGCTGCAGTTCAGGAATTATCAACATTTGTGTTACTTATTTTTTCTTATTAACAATATGCCTGTATTTGAGTGCTTTAACTGTTATAGTAAAAATTATGACCAATGAGCCACCATTGAATATTTACATTTTTTCAAAATAAATGGAAAAAATAAATATAATTTTCTGTATTTTTTTGTTTTCCCGGTTTTACCGAACCGTGACCCCAAAACCGAGGTACATACCAAACCGAACTGAACGTATATATATTTGTTACTTTTCTTTGGTTTTTATTCTGCTGATACTTAATGATATTAACCAGCTATGAAACTATTTAACATGTTTTCACATAGAAATTAAAACATGCACTGTGGTCTCAAATATTAATATTCTAATGTGTTGGTCCTCGTTGTTCGTGTTATTCAAAGCTCTATAATGCACAACACAGTAAAGCTTTTATGTTAAAAGCTTTCAATAAATACAGTCTTGTTAATTCAACCCCTTGTCATTATAAACTCCTACCTGAGGGCCTGCACAGCTGATCTTGCAAATGTCACAGTAATGGAGCTGGGGCTGCTTGGGAGGCCCTTTGGGCTTCTGCAGCTTGCTCTGGTGAAACATGGGCTTTTTGTAGGTGTTTACAGTCGGAGCCGTCACCATGTTGCTGCCTGAGTTGCTCCAGGAAGAACTCGTCAGCTGCTTGGGTGGCGGCTGGATGGGGGGCTGGGGCTGCTGCTGCTGCTGCTGCGGCTGCTGGGGCTGCTGAGGTGGAGGCTGCGGCTGGGTGACAGTCTGCTGGGCCGGCTGGTAATAGGAGGGGGTGGATGTGGAGGTGTAGCCAGTTGAGTCATAACTGGAATAGCTGATGCCTGAGGGTCAGGAAGACAGAGAGTTATTAGAGAGAAGAAAAGCACACAAGATATGGGTCACTTATGAACAGTCAGCAGTCATGCAATAAGCTGCACTACACTTTCTTCAGCATTCAGACCAAGAAGGACAAAATCAATCTCCAAATCGTCTTTGACAAGTACCAAAACATGTAATAAGAAACTGAATTAGGAAGATATCAATGATTGTGTGCACCCTGCCACTCAGAATCAGCTCGCATCTTTGTTCTCCATCACAGACACGCTCGGAGTCTCTCGGGTTTCCTTTAGGACTGAACAATTAATCGAGATTTTATCGAAATCACAATATCCAGGAGGAGGCGCAATATTTGTTAAAGGAAAAACAAGTCAAAATACCATTACCATAAAGATACACTGATGGATTTCACTGTGACACTTTCTAGTGTGTTGAATGACTTACACATGTTCAAAAAAGTTCCACCATATTATATTTATAGCTATACATGTATATACAATATATTAATACTGATATGTATACATCTATGTCAATATGTATAACAAGCATATTGGGCACAAATATGTCCTTTGGGATTTATGTTACCCGAGTAGGTGGTGGCCGAAACAGTGGATCCGAAGGAGGAGCCGAGGGTATAGGATGAAATGGGTGTGGGCGGCTGCTGGACACTGGTGGACACTGGGTAGATGTTGTAGCTGGTGGACACAGAGGGGGCCAGAGGCTTCAGGGCCGTTACCTGCCTCTGGGGAGGAGGAGGCTGGCTGTACACAGTGGAGGGGGCTGGACTGTAAGCACTCTTTACTCCTACTGATACAGGAAAGAGTGGGGGGGGCAAAGAGGAGAGAGGGGAGTAGAGGCAGAGAGGAACGGTATTAGAGTGAGAAGAGCAGATAGCAAAAAAGAGATCTGACACATCCATCGCATCCTCTGGGACTGCCTGTCAGAGAGTTTTTTGCAGCACAGGAAGGATCCTCATTTCACAAGCAAATAAGCAGCAGACACACTGCGCATTCATCATATCACATCTTCAGAAGTGAATAAGAGTAAATAATACCAGGACTGATGACCCACAAATCCTGCAGCAACACTGAGGAGTGTGTGTGTGTGTCGGTGTTCTGCACTGTTAATTACAACTGAAACACCAGTTATATAACAGTCAACAATATTTTGTGAGATTGATATGATCAAAATCCACACACAGAGTAATCAATAATCTCATTACTATTCAACTGGTATATAACCCGGTGCCATTATTATCCACTATCAGCTAAAATCAGTTTTTTAAAAAAACAAACAAACATAAAAATCGAAGCAGCAGAACCAAAGATATCGTATTTTTTAGGCTAGGCATGGGACGATATGAGAATTTCATGTCATGATTATCCTGGCCAAAATAATTGTGATTCACAATATTATCCAGAAAAGCATCGAAATATGCTTAAAACTCACTTACTAACTGCTTAAAACGGCACTAAAACATACTGGAATCATTTTACCTTACATTTTGCTTTGTTGGGACTTTTTTCTCGAAGCATTACAACTTTTTTTCTTGAAACATTACAATTAATTACAAATGTTATAAATAACAAATATTTTTTATTGCATCACAGATAGGACACTGTAGTAAACTGCAGTCAATTTGTGAGGATAATCACGATATTCACAATTGTCCCGATAATGGAAATTCACGGGCTACAGAGATCTGGTAAGCTCACCTCTTTCTAATTCCACACCGCCCGCACCAAGACTCAAGTGACATCACTCGAGGCAATTTATCAGCTTTCACACAGCTCCCTCTGGAGTCACAAAAGGGTTTTTGCTTTTTTCACATATGCCGTATGGTGGTCCAAAGTATCAATACTCTGATATGTTTTCAATACGTGTTTAAAATGATATGATATCCACATTCGATAGTATCGAATGTACAGAAGCATAAAAAACAAAAACAGATCTACAATCAAATTTTCAACCCAAAGCTGCACAAATGAAACATCGTATTATTGTTTTTATACTAGTATTGTATCAAAATTTAAATTTCTGGTACCGTGACAACCTTAATATGCAGTAGTAGTTTGATGTGTAAAATCGTTTCCTCTTTCATATTGAATAATCACAGCCACAGCAATGATTGAAACTTTGGATGTAACACGAGAGTAAAAATAAACAGACTCACCAGTCTGGTAGTAATTATCCGTATGTGTCCTCTGAGTTGGAGCTATACTCGTCTGGTAGTACTGTTTATTGTCATAGGTAGTCACAGCTGCAGGACGCCCGTAGTTGTAGTTGTCCTGCTGGTGTTTACAAGAGAAACATTTAATCCAATGAGACAGCAGCATAATTAAGTAGGTAACTGCAGCAAGATTAAAAAAAAAGAACACAGATATCATATCACTGCATTAAAACCACTGTGTAAAATTAAAGAATCCTTTAAATTCTGATGGCATACGTTTCTGTTCTAGAAAAATGAGACAATCCCAGTGAAAGCTGGTACAAAAGGGGCATGCACTAAAAGTCACATTACATGACCCAAAACAGAAGCCTTTACATAACATCCAATATCACCACATCATGCTATAATGACCTGAGAAGGAGAAAGCGACTGACCGTGACCGTGTCCGAGTACACCTGGTACGTCTGTGGGGTGGTGGTGGGCTGCGGGGGTGCTGGGGGGTCTGGCTGCCTGTAGGCGGTGTAGTCAGGGGGAGCCTGGTGGCTCTGATAGGTAGGGTAAGGGGCAGTGACCACGGGTCGGGCCGCCTGGACTGGAGCTGGAGAGTAGGATGCAGTCACTGCATGAGCCACAGCTGGAGCCACAGCTGGAGCCTGCTGGACGCTGTAACTGGCTGTAGAGGGATGGGAGTATGCCGGAGGAGGCTGGGTACTGAAGGAGAGGGAAATGAAGAAGCAAGAAGGGAAAATGTCAAAACAGCTTTCAGAGGACATCTTCATGAACAACATTAAACTTCAGAGAAGTGTTTAAGTGTATGGGGAAAGCTGGAATTAATCCACATTAGTAGTGCAATAATATTTTTTCATAATAAATAGTCAAAAAGAATAAAGGCTTAAAGAGTCCTCAACTACACTCATCAACAGCATTCCAGTCTCCTGTCTGTTTTATCATGACATGACACATAACACTGACCCTGATGCCAAATTAACAGTGGGACTGGGTTAGGCTATCTTGAAAAATGCAGTGGGCAGTAGGGATGTCACGGTGAGGAAATTTGCCCACCGGTTAATAAACTTGTGACAACACACATGTTACAGATCACACAGGACATTTTCAAGAAAATATTTTCACAGATGACGCTCAATATCTGTAGAGAGCTTATTCCTTTGATCTCTGGCCTCTGGTCGAGCTTTCGTGGCAGAGGCTGGCGCAGCTGCGCCGTGTTCCGGCTGCGAGCAGCCGCCAGGGCTGATCGTGGCCACGCTACAGAAATGTTGCCTCCAGATGCTCCCACCTTCAAAGTTTACATATTGCCTCATTAATGTTATCAGGTTGCCTATTAGCATATGGTTTAAATTTGAAATATTGCCAAACATAAAATAGCCGCTTTTGCTTTTGACACCAAATCCACCAGCACCGTTACTGTCTCGTCAGGTGGTAAGTGAAATCTGACTCCTGCTACTTTGTGCTGCAACTCTGCTGCTGCTGCTGCTGCGGTACGGAGCAGACACTTTCATGTGGGCACTGATATGCAAAAATTTACTAAATGGGTTTTATTTCTCTAAAAATAAAAAAAAACGCAAAATGACAGTAATCGGGGTATGCACGAACACCGTGTAACACCGGTAACAGACTACTGCGGCAAGTCCAGTGGACAGTGGAATAATAATCAAGATACTTTTACTCAGTTATCATAATTATTCATCCATTTTTATAACAATAGGTTTACCTGCTGCACTTTAAATCACACTCAATCCATAGTACACAAAACTTTAAGAGATTAAGAGTCTTCTACTTAGGAAGAGTGGTGCTTTGAGCGAATGTCCGCAAGCCCCTACCACCTTCCCTCAAGAGGCTTTGCCTTTTGCCAGGCCGCCATTGTAAATAAGAATTTGTTCTTAATTACTCCCCTGGTTAAATACAAGTTAAATAAATATTAAAATTTCATGGCAATCCATCCAGTTGTTGAGATAATTCTGGACTAAAGTGGTGGACCAAACAACCGACTAAGGAAGCAGCAGACCAACATGAATCATGCCACTAGCATAGCTAAAAACAGGCTCTAAAAATAGGGAGACAAATTAAATGCAACATGTCAACACTCGATCAAGATTAATTACTCATGGAGGACAAAATTGTTATCACTAATATTATATGATTGACTGAGCAGCCCTGCATTGACCTCTGATTAATTTTCATCAGCATCACAGGGAGAGAGCTCCACAGCAGCCTTGTTGTTAGCATGGTTCGGGATGGGGACAGCAGTAACTGGCAACGACATCAGTAACTGATGATATCAGAATCTTTATTAAGCTTTCTGTGTCTCGATGAACAATAACATGAGTGCACTAAAATTAAATGACGCCTTAAGGTCATAAATATAGACTCAAAATGCAGTGAGTGTAATCATAATAACATTTTATATTACAAAAATATACTGGATCCGATGCAAATAAAAAACAGGTGCACATTAAAATGTATACAGGAAACTGTGTTTTTGACTAATACAGAGACAGTACCAAGAGAGTAGCAAGAAGGGATTTGGAAAAAAAACATTTTTCCAAGGTTGACTAGTCTGTGCATTGAGTAGCTTAATAGTTCTAGTAATTTGTCATTTCATTATCACATACCGAGGGCAAGAATTTCCACAATCTAATAATTAGCATAGATCATGAAAGTGCCACATGCCACATTGTGTGATATTTCACCAAAAAATAAACAGGAGAACAAATCAATACGTTTGGTTTAATGCTTGGCTGTTGACCTACTTGTGTGCTCCATGCTACCAAAATCTGCAATCAGAATGCTCCACTCAGTGTTAAATATTTTAAGTTTTGGGCAAGGGATTGCAAACCTTGATACTCACTCATTGCTTATTAAAGAGTAAAGACAGAGCTGGGCGATATGACGATATATACCATGAGACAAGCCTTGTGTCAGTTTTTGCTATTGTGGTAGAAAATTACTGAAATATATATTAGAGAGAGGAGTCAAGGAAGCCATCTTTGTTAACTTGGAAAAACCATCACTTAACAGGAGGGGGAGGGGGGGGGGGGCTTCGACACAGCCTTTCAGCCACTTACAATGCTGTCCTCAGAACAATACCCAGACAGGACAACACCCATCACAGGCAGTTTAACAGCCATCCACCCCTGGACTCACTTGACCCTAACGACCCACATGATGACAGGGCGAGCCAACAATTCACAGTGACCACAACGACACCCATTCACAACCTGACTCAGGTGCACCTACACGACACACCCTTACAAGAACAACAAACCCAAAGAAGTTAAATTCAGGAACTCTCCTCTAGTCAGTTTAGAACTGATGAAGCCCCTCGGATGAGAGGTGAAACTTCAAACAGTCCAGTTGCCTACTTTAGCTCCCAGTGATTACTATGACCTGGATGACTGAGAACATTCACCGACATATGTACTATTGATGAATCGCTGTTAAATCATGTTAAATAACTCAAAAGCGGCATTGCAACCTTTGACGCGAGAGAACATTCAGGCGGCTGTAAAGATTTGAAAACCTTGGGGTGACTCAGTTTATTGAGACATGCTTGATTGTGCAAAAATTCCCAAGCTACTAGTGAGTACACTACTTACTAGTAGTTACTTACTTCCCACCATTGGTCATTAAAGACAATGGTAATTTGATCTATAAACACAATATATATTCCAGAAAATATACTGTATTATTGCGATATGTATTGATTTTGTTATATCAAATCACATATGTCCTTATAGAGGATTTTATTTTATCCACATCGCCCACATCTGACTACAGATCCTGTAACCAAGCACCGAGTGTACATCTCATGAAAACTAAAACCTTACTGCTGCTTTACGACTGGTGGTCACCAATGAATTAAAATCAGGAGAAGTGCAGACTTTGGTGAATAAACTAAGGGAACATGTACAGAGAAAATGAATACTTAAGCACAATGTGGTGCAGAGAGAACAGCCCACTCCTGTTTGTCAGGTTTGCTGGCTTGAGTTCTAGTCAACAAAAAACACCAGTCAAAACAGGAAACCTTCACAAACCGCAGTGAGTGATAATTTCATGATATGTTAATTATATCTGATTAGCTGTCAAACTGACAGGCTAAACCATTTACCTGCCACACGAACTTGCCAAACACCAACCCATGCTGCTAGAGTTTTACTGGTAACCGGTGTTCTACTGGTAACCGGTGTTCACTTTCCACCGCAACATACATATCTATGTAAATGCTCCATTGTAGCAGCATGCCGTTATTAAACATATTCAAGTGCATTGTGTGTGAGACACGGGACCTTCAGTACAGCCAAACCAGGGTTAGCCCTCTTAATCCTAAACGCCGGCCAAAATACCACCCGTCAGCTGCAGACAGCTCGATTAAATAAACCGGCGGCGTGACACTTGCTATAACTGGTTTTATGTTTGGCGTTTAAGTATTCCAAATTGTAAAGTGTTGACCCATCAAATAGCCGAGGATGACCGTACCGGGGTTCACTGTTAATGTCAAGCAGCGTGTCGGGAAGAGCTGGCCTGCGAACTCAGCTAGCTAACGTTAGCTAACCGAACTAGCGGGTCAAGCTAGCTGTGTAGCCTCTCAGCGCCGCCGCACAGTGAAATCCCACTACCGACAGTTACACACCAGTGGCTGATAAATGTGACTCAAACCACACGCTGACACCAGCCTGCATCACTTGAATTACCTGTATTGCGGACCGGCACCATGTGTGAAGCCAAAATAATTGCTTGCAGCCATCTTGGCATCTCCAGTGCAGTACAGTAACTGGCAGACAGCAGAGGAGCCGAGAGAAACAGACCGTCAAGATAGTTCACCCCTCTACTGCAGCCAATGGGAACACCTCTCTGCTTCACCGGAACTGCGTAAGAAAAAAACATATCTTACACGCACTGTGAGTAAGTTATTAACGAAAACACAGATACCGTTGTGTGAATGTATCATTTCCGTTCATTTACCGTAACCTTTTTTAGCATTAATTGATTTTCACAATTTGTTCTTGGCATTCCGCATAACCGCGTCACGCATGCGCACCAAAAATTTGACAATTGATCTTTGAGGAGGAAGTTTTTTTTGCCCGTGAGACATAAATATTATTTATGGATGTATGCCAAATGTATGCAGCTTTATTTCTTCTGTAATTTGTTGATTTTACAGACAATACATCACTCTTTGTCTATATTTTGTGTCAATTTATATGTATACAAATGCATATAAAACGAAATATGATTTAAAGGAACACTAGAAAGTTATGCATTGCAATGAAAAGGAACGCAGAACTGAAAAAAGAAAGAAAGAGTCCAATCAAAAGAGGATGATCACTCTTTGTTATCATATCACTCCTGTATGAAAAAAAATTCATTAATAAAATTAAATAGAAACAACAACAACAACAACAACAACAACAACAACAACAACAACAACAACAACAACAAATAACCTAGTCAATTATTTGAGTCTGGTTTAAAAAGAAAACTGCAATGCTAAAAGGCTTAAATCATCCCTTTAAAAAAAAAAAAAAAAACGGGGTTTACGCGAAGAAGGAAGTAGGTTGAAGTGAATCCTCTCGCTTTGCATGTATATTCACCCTGCTGGATGTCGCGTGTGCCTGCCAGTCATGCTTGCACCGATGATAAAAATACAAATTAATGTAATATAACTACCAGGCACTGAGTCTGTAAACAAAGAAACCAACGTAATATCATATTCAGATTCTCATTAAACTGCCTGGAAATCATAAGCTAATAAGGTAAAAACGACCTTGGGGTTTAAAGGAATCACTTCAAAATTGAGGGCAGTTATGCTATAAATCTAAAGAGGGATACAAATGTCAGATAAAAAACATTAACCTATGTATATTATGACGTGATTAGTACTACCACCAGAGGTACAAAAAAAACCCCAAAATTATAGAAAGCTGCCTGTTATAGGAATATGCAGCCAGCAACATGCTTTGCAGGGAAACTGGGCAGGGGTGATATGATTGGTTGGGTGCATGTGAAGTAAGGGACTGAATAAATAATGTGTGGGGAGAGTTGGGGTATGGTTGAACGAGAGTGGGGCGAGGAGACAGAGAAGGAGGGGAGAAGCTATGGATGGAGAGAGAGAGACGCTGTTGCCAGGGAACAGCAGCCACATAGAGGACCACTGAAAACAACAGCAGGATTATCTATGGAGTAAAGGGACACAGAGACTGGTGCTCCTTTTTCCCCCCACAGAAAGGTTTGAATTGATATTTGGGAGTGGAAAAAGATACTCCAAAGGTATTACAAGCAGAGAAAAGAGGAAGATAGGGAGAAAGATCACGATGCCAGAGCAGATGCATTCTGATTAAAGGAATTTTGTGTGTTGGTGGTGTGGACGTAGGAGCTGAGAGGCAGACTGTCGGCTCGCTCTTCACCGCCAGTCTTTCCCCAACAAAGGTGGCCAGAGGCGGAGGAGAAGAGAGGGGGGGTCCAGCACAGAGGTGCCCCCTGTCTTCAGACACCTGCTGCTGGCTAGCGGCTGACATTGAGGACACTGTATGACTGTGTCTGTGCATGAGTGTGTGTGTGCATGTGAATGAGTGAAAGACAGGGATCGTGAGAGGAGACATTTCAGCCTGACCCCCGCTTCTCTGTCGGTGTGGAGGATCAGGACGAATCTTTGCGCCTGTGACTGAGAAGGAGGGAGGACACACAGAGACCAGCGAGAGGTTTCGAGGGGATCTCACACCGCTCATGTGAGTATGTAGTCACTGACTTATTGTCCTTGCTTCTCTATTCTGCAGACACCTTGCAGACTGACTGCATGCATATATTAGGCTGTCCACTAACACATGAAATCCATTTAGGTGGGTTTTTTTTCCTTTTGGCTGTTACATTTGGGATGACCCAGAAAGGCTGCGGGGCCATTTTACTAAATGATGGCAATGTGCTGCACATTTTGTGGCAATTCATTTTGTACAGAAATATTTTTTTGCAACACTGATATTTTCAAGCAGAATGAGTGAACATGGGCATCATGATACTTGTACAGGAACAGGGTCTTTTAATGACATGTGTTGGGGAGTAACTAGTTACATGTAACTAAATTATTATTACTGTAATCAGTTACAGTTACTGAGGAAAAAATACAGGTATGTAATTAAATTACAGTTACTAATCAAAATGTTACAAAGGGGTTACCGCCTAATACATTATTTGGGGTAAAACGTTTATATGTAGAATATAACATCCATTCTGCTGTTTTGCATCTTTTCTCCGTGCAGGAATGTTTTCTTTTGGCATATTTCCAGACAACTACACTTACAGTACTCTACACTGCCTGCTTTACATTTATGTTTTTAGGGCTTTTGAGCTTTATTGCCAAGTTTAAAACATGTGTTAGAGAAAGTAATCAAATGTAATAAGTTACATTACTTTGATGAAGTAATTAAAAAGTTGCATTACTTATTAACAGGGCAATTTCTCCATACAGCATTTTGTAGAAATCTTAAATGATTGTTGGAATATTTTCACTTACAATTTCAAATTACATTCATGTCTTTTTTTCCTAACCTGTCAAACATGGTGTAAGAAAGAAGACACCTCACTGTCTTTGCTAAATGATGATAAATTATTTATTCTGTTTTCTGCTCTCCACTTTTGTTAAACTGACAGTGTGCACAGCACACTACCACTTTCTTTTTCTGGGTGTTGTGGATTGTGTTAGTGGATTTTGCGTCATTATCTTTGCTTTGCTCCTCATGTGTAATGTCAGGCCTGCAGAAATGATTTATTCCTCCATGTGAGGCTTGGCTGTCTTCCTGTTTAGCCACAAGTGTTGCTGCCAAAACCACCAAAACCACTCTGCTCCTTCTAGTAATTATACCACAGGAACCCATGTTGCATTATGATCAACATTATGCACTGCTGACAAGAATGTCAGGATCACACAGGGTTTGTTGTATCTTATTTTCCCACAACAGTGTTTTTGTTGCCTTGTTAACACGCTCTGAACTGCATTAATACCACCCAGACGAGCACTTAAAACGCTCCTTTCCTCAGAGTGTCTGTTTCTAAGTGTAACCTCCACCACTGGGAATCCTCCGTCACTCAACCTGCTCAGACAATTGTGGATTTTATACTTGAGCGGAGAACTACAAAGAGAACAGGTCCAATTAAATATCCACAGTGCTCCTCTCACGCGGTTCACCAGCCAAAAACAGACCCGTGTGGTTATTGTGTTGTGATAATGCCTCTGGATTTCAGCATTAAATCCTGTAATTTAGAAGAGTGGGGTGCATCTTAACGCCACCACTGATTATGCAGTCAGTGTTTAATCACTGTATTGTATCAGAATGTGATTTCTCTTCAAATTCCTGAGCACGAATGAATATTAAATCCGAAGATATGATTTTTGGTAACGCTTAAAAATAAGGTACACATTTTTAGACTATATAGTAGGGCTCAACGATTTGGAAAAAAATATGGAATAGCGATTATTTTGACTGATATTGAAATTGCGATATGATCTGCGATATTAGAGGGAATGATCATTTTTACATAATTATTCTCATATTCATTGAAAAGCATATTGAAATTATTATGGAGTGTTTTTTTGTTGTTGCTGGGACCTGTACCAAACAAAGAAGTTTTCTTAAGTCTGTAGAATATGATGTGTAGGCCAGAACATATCTGCAGCACCATAATACTTAATTAATTCAGAATGGTATTTTGACACACATTTTTCCTTTAATAAATATTGTGCCTCCTACAATTTGAAAATTGCAGTAGGTTATATTGCGATTTAAATAATATGTTGATTAATTGTTCAGCCCTAATATATAGTAGATAATGATGAGCGAAATTATAAAACTGGATTAGGAGTTACTTATTAACTGATGGTTCACTAGCAGATAGTTCCTCATTGGTTGTCATTTGGTAAATACTCAAAATGTTGTGCACGTTATTGTAAAGTGTTACCAGTTTTTCTGCGAATACTATTGGTGACATAAAGCCTGAGTGTGAGTATAGAGATCAAACAGGCAGCAGTCACATCAGTGCGGCAGGATTACGGAGCAGTGAGGGAGGATTAGGTGCGCATGTCGTCCTCCTCATTGGCCTCTTGAATTCCACACAGGAAGAAACTTGTACGTGATATTTGACTTTGAGGAGAGCTGAGCTCAGAAAGTGGGCTCTGTCCGAGTCAGTCACATGCCTCTCACATGTGCAGGGGGGATAAAAGCCATGTGACTGAAGAGCGGTTGCAGCCCCCAAATTGTAATGAAACATTTATTTGGATAAAATCCTCCAACAATGCTGACATTTCCCTTTTGTCATCTAAAGTCAAACACGTGTTCCTGCAGTGCAGCCATGAAGCTGACTGACTAGTTAGTACGCTCATTTCATGTGACAGATTTTTCCTTTGTTATTGTAGTTAATTGATCAGCGTGTTTCTTCACACCTGCAGGCCCCTGCTCTCCTCTCTGAGGGATGGGCACCACAGAGGCAACTCTACGGATGGAGAACTTGGAAGTGAAAGACGAGTGGCAGGATGAAGACTTCCCCAGGTGGGATCCTTTTACTTTCTCATCATCTATTCAAGTTATTTATGTCGAATACAGACAAGTGGTTGATGCTGAAAGTGGACTACTATACAAAACAGCAAAAAAAAAAGCTGTCGTTATGGCATCTCTTAGAGATGTGTGTGTGCCTTTAGCTATATGGCGTGTTCTTGTGTGTGGATGAATATGCAGCACATTTTAATTTATGGATGAAAAGCTCATTATTTAAGATTAGTTGTGCAGTTAATTATGGATTAATCGCCAGCAGGGCCATCATATTACTTCCAGTGTGTAGTTCAGTGGATTTAGAAGCAGCGCTGTTTATGTTAATCTTTATTTTTGTAATATTGACACTTTTTTTTTTTTTTTAGAAAAGCCTACTTATCTTTATGATAGCCTTATGTTGTTTCTGTTCTACTGTCTAAGCAACATTGGAGCTATTGTAACAGAAGATTTAATGATTATTGTGTTAATGTGAAGTAGAGAGAGAAACAGAGAGAGAGAAAGATGAATGAAGGAAAAAGAAAAGTCATACTTAATGCACCATAAAGAAGGATTTAGGAAGTGTTAAGAATTTAATGTTCAGAGGTTGATGGGCAGAAAAAGAGCAGGGGAGAGGTGTGATGACAGTCAGTGCTGGGCTCCCTCCCTCCTCCTCCAGCCTCCTCCTCCTCCCCCTCCTCTCTCTCTCTCTCCTCCCTCCCCCCTCCTCTCTCCTCCGTCAGATTGGGAGGCAGGAAGCCAGGGAGCAGGTGCAGCTCTGTCTGTAAATGGTCTCAGGCTACGTCATGTGACGCAACAGCAGTCACAGATCAACAACACAGCATCGCCAGGAAAATGGTGGCAGGTTTTTGGTTAAAGACAGACAGAGACGGAGGAACAGCCAGCAGCAAATGGATTATTAAAGGCAGCCTCTGAGAGATGCTCTGCTCTGTTATCAGCTGAGAGGACAGGGAATGAGTAAGCAGACCAAATCTAAAGGTGTGTGAGGTTAAAAAAGCTCATCTGAATCGGCTCTGACAACAGCAGCCCCCGTGCTATTTCCAGAAGGTAAGCATCATCGATTCATCCTGATATTATTGTTTGTAGCTGAAGGACAATGCAGCCAGGAACAAAAGAGATGATCTTGCTTTTGTTAAATGAAGAAATCTTCATAAATCTGTTTGTAGAATTGGCTTTACTTCTGACAAAGGAAGCGTATCACTGCAGGGGTCCCCCCGGGGGAAAAGGGTCGACCATTCGTCAGTGTTTCTCTGGGCTAGAGCCAGTGTTGATGGCTCAGGAGGAGCACACACTGTCGCACACCGGCCTCCTCTAGATGGGAGGATGAATCTTTCACAGGAATGCAGCTAAGACTCTCTCTGCTGAACGACACTGCGCTGTAAACTCTCTGCGTCTCTTGCGTTTGAACCATTTAACCCTGTTTCCAGTTTCCTGGTTGCACTGGGTGTTTGTTGCTTATATGCAAAACACACTTCTGTCCTCATGTGCATAGTTTTGCTTACTGTCAAATAAACACACAGATGAGCACATGCTACACAAACATACGCAGAGCAGGATTTTGACCTCCTGTCCACTCCTTCTGTGCAGGGTGTTTCAACAGTAAATAACATGCAGCGTAAAGAGAAAGAGAGCTGCACCACTTTGTCTGTATGCAGAGACACACACTTCTTCTCTCTTCTCTCTCTTCCACTCCTTCTCTCTCTGTTATTATTCCTCCCCCTTTCTCCTCTAACCCCCCCCCC
>JAOVVB010248029.1:0-20781 GCA_028570985.1 Heterobranchus longifilis | reverse complement strand
GAGGCGACAGGGGGTCTGCCTTTAGATGGATGTGCCCCAGCTATTGATAAGGTCAGACCTCATTTGCGCCAGACCTTTTACATTTTGCGAAATGTTGGCCTAGCCATTGGACTGTCAGGAGCAATTCGTCCCTGTGAAAAATGGACTGGCTCATTGAAAACTGTGACTCCATCGTAAAAGCATGAGGCTCTGGCGCTGTGCTGCTACTGTAACTCGTCATATAAAACCCTCCCAGCCTCTGCCTATTTCAAATTTCCACTATGCTGCTGTCTACAATCTGGCTAACTCCCCTCCACATCATAGCAATATTGTCTTGATGTCAAGATTCTCTAGCCCTTATTTTCCCCAACATCACAGGTTGTCATTCTGGCATTTTTTTTTCCCAAAACCTATTATCAGTTGCAACCCACCAGTTTTTCTTTAAACCCATCTCCCCTATCTTTTGCTGTCTTCCTATTCTCTGATTATGGCAAGAAAAGGTGTGAAAATCCCAGATAACAGTAACAGAAACAATGGGCCTTACAAGTAAGAAAAAAAACTCACATGGCTAATTTAATTAACCTGACAATCAGGCTTTCACAGCAAGCATAAGTCAAGATTCCCATGTCATGGTCAAGGTCAAATAAGGCAGAGAGTCTGATGTGTAGCTGCGTGTGAGCACATCCATGTGGGTATTTATGTGTGACAGTGGCAAGCCTGTCTCTAGTGAGATCTGTCATATAATGTAAGTAGGGGTAGCATATTAACCTAGCAGGGGCAAAAGAACAAGGGGGGAGAAAAAAATGGTGTGCAATCAGAGAAGTGGCATGTATGGTCAGAGAGATGGCATCAGTCTACTCGTCATTTAACCCTTATTGACCCAAAGACTCTCATCATTCCTGTGTTAAACTAAGGTCAGCTATACCACCATCAATGAAATGCTGCACTTGCAAAATGTCCCACGCTTCGTGTCGACATGTACCACAGTGCTGTTACAGTGTGTATTTTACAGTATATGCTCACATGTATTTCCCACGTTTTAATCAGATTAACATCACCTCATTATTCTTGCAGGTTTTCCAATATTATAACTTCAGGCAGCGATGAAAATGAGGTTTTACTGTTAAGCAAATTTCCAATCTATTTCTTTCACGGAGCTTGTGTGGCCTGTATGACAAAACTATGCCTAAGTGGTAATTCATTTACTTATGGAGGGAAACATTCAAGGCCCATTAATTTATGCAGTAGATGCTTATACCAGCGTAAAGCGCATTTCCGAGACTGTCCAGCGCACATTTCAGATGAGCACGGCATCTAATTTGTTTAAAAACCAGCCGATCCATGTCAGCTTTTAATGTAAAATACAACCACTTTTGATTAAATTGGACTTTGTGCATCACAAACAACCCCATATATCAAAGAGTAAAGAAATTAACTTTATTTCACTGTTTTTTCATCCATTCATCATTAAAGTACATAAAAAGCTGACCCCTCCTACTCTTTTGAACAAGGACATATAACTTGAGTCCGGAGGACTGTAACTCCCTACACTAAGACACTAATCTGGCACAGCTCCAAGGCACAGTAAAAACAGCTTCCATAAAATAACGCTACCATCAGTGTTTCAGATATGCAATCCAATTGCATCTCATCAGCCCACTGGTCACTTCCATAAAATAGTTCTCTCTGCACAATTCTCAGAGTTCAGGGTTTATTCAACAGCATTTCTGGAGGGTTTAAGACACAACAGATCAACTGGCTTCACATAAGAAAATCCACCAGAGATGCTGTGCAACGAGCATTAGGCTTGCCGTGGTAGCCGTGTTACCGGTGTTGGGGCATACACCGATTACATTACTTGCCCACCACCCCCACCGCCTTCTTTTTTTAACAGAGATTAAACCCCATTTAGTTACATTTTTGCAGCGCCCACCCCGTGTCTGCTCTGCAAATCTGGGGTTACCTTCTAGACACGACCCTGCAGCAGCAGCACAGAGGACAGCGGAGTCAGATTTAACTTTCACAACAAGACGATGGCGGATGAGTCAGTTCATTTATATCTATCGTTTGTAATAGAGTATCAGTGTGTTTTCTTGCAAGATTCACCCACGCCTCGTGGAGAAAATCTCTGAGAGCCCACAGCGCCTAACAAGAGACGGAGAGAGGGAGAAGCTCGGGTCCCGACAGCTTCAGATCATTAGAGCAGCAAAGGTGTTCATTTGGACTTCATTTATGATTTTTACAGTACTGTAGCCTTTATTCAACGATTATTAAGTTACACTTTGTTAAATATGTTGCACTTTATTGAATACATGCTTTGAAATGGGTGTTTTTAACGTCAGTTGGGTCTGCTCTCAGTCTGTCATCACAGCGCTGTTTGTCTCCTGTGCGCGATGATGATTCCACAGCTGTGTTATTTAATACAGGATCAATAAAGTTAATGTTAATTGCATCAATTCAATGTTGTAATTTTACATTTTGGGAAGCAGGCAGCGCCGAGGGGCACTTCTGCCTCGCGTCTGAACCCGGCGGCTGCCAAAATGGGCCGTGCAGCAAAAAGCCCGACCGGAGCAGAGCCATCCGTGATGCGTTTACAGTGTATCCGGTAACACCGGTGTTGTCACAGATTTATTAACTGGTGGAAAAATGGCCCCACCGTGGCATCCCTAGCATCCACTCCCTTAACAAGGTGAGTCAGGGGTTGGCCTGGCTTTGAGTGGAGCACAATTCAACCATATCCACTTTAATCAAAACTACAGATGTAGTTTCAACTCCAATATGCCTGTTTAAAAAATATGCTGCAGCAGCACAGAGCGGTGACGGTACATTGTCACAGATCAAAGCGGCAGCGGCCAACTGAAGTTAATGAGAGGGCCGCATGTTAAAGGCACCGTACTGAGTTCGACAAAACAGATGAAAACACCAAGGGCACCTGTGTTGTCTTTGATGCTGTATAGATGTAGGTGTCTTGCTAGGTAGAGGGAAGTAAGTCCTGTAATCCCATCCACCATAGGCTGCAGACAGCTAGCGTGACTGAGGCTGATACAGACCTCAGGATAATTGACATAACAGGCCAGATTGGTGTGTCTACAGTGCATGGCCTGGCCTCCCCATGTTTACATTGGAACTCAGTCACCATTAGTCATTAGGGGCGCAAGGAAGAACCAAATCGAGCGAGACGACACAGTCATGGACCCATGCAAACATCATATATACATGTATAAATATATTTCTTAAATTCTTTGTCAAAATCCCATTCTTGACAAGAGCCAAAGCACAAAATAAAGCCTCAGTGTGAGACATTCAGGGGTTTGCTGTGAGGTATAAATCACCACCACACCGGTATAAGGCATACACCCAGTTAAACAAACCACAGTGTGTTTGTTGTAGCTAACTGAGGCAAAGTTTTATCACCGTGTTAAGGTAGTAACTGCAAGCCAAATAAAGTACCTGGTTGGGCAGGAAAAAAGAAAGAGGCCTTATCATACAGAGGGCCAGCTAACGCCTGGTTTTAACACTCTGCCTCGGCTCTGCCCTTTGGCACTTAGTGCACGCATTTCATGAAAACTGTATTAAAAATGAAAACAAGAGTGATGGAAAGAAATAAATCTATTAAATCCAGAAAACTGTTGCCATCTAGGTAACCACATACAGTTGTTCTTCCTGGCACCGTGTGAAGTTAATCGTGCATGAAAATGGCGGAGACAGTCATGGACCAAATTCCAGCAATGTAAGCTTTCCACGTCAAATCATATTATTGCAACAATTTTAATGTGAAATTTATCGTCATGACTCTTAAGCAACTTAAGATGAATTCAAGCAGTGCAATCAAGTTTCCATTTAGAGTTCAAAATGCTCTGAGAGAAGTTCAATAACTACATATATATATATATATAAAAAAGTTGCCTGAAGACTCAGAATAGCAGTCAGTAAGAATCGTGGGTTCAACAGTGAGATTGCTCTGTGCCTTCTGCACTGTTTCCTATGGGCATGATCTGTTCCCGGCATATCATAAACTTGCAGCGCACGTATCATATCCTTGATTCTGACTGGCCATGACGATAATATTGTCTTCTCCAGCATCTCCCTTTACAGGCTAATAGCCTGCTAGCTCTAGCTTAGGTGGCTGGTCGACCCTGACTGCTGCCATATCAGGCAGAGACCTCAGAGCTGAAATCAATAGCCGGTGCTGAGGATAGAGCTTGTTTGTCACCCTGTCCCTGGTCTGTCAATCACCATTCTCCATGTCCTCCATCTGGCCGTTGGGCCTGTCCATGACAGAGCCCTTGGAAAGACAAAATGTCAGATCATTTTCGATTAGGATGCTGCTAATTGCAAGATCCATTCGCTCAGATGTCTGGAAGGCAGGCTGTAAAATGTGGATGTTAGATGTGGGTCTTTGTATACAATATGGTAGATATTATAAAATAGCATTTCACATCAGACGCTACTGATAAACTTATTGTTCAGTAATACAAAACAAATGTACTGTAGATGGACAAAAACAAAGTGAATTGCTGTTGTTAAACAGGAACACTACCCCGTAATTTCTGAATTTTGGTCAGCAGACATTCCCGAACCAGCAGACCATTCTAAGAGAAAACAAAGTCTGATCCATATGACCTTACTCATAATCTCAGGCAACACTTCACCGGATCAGTCACAAGACAAGTTAAATGTAACCTTAAATGCACCTGTAAACACTGACCACATGTACATTCCATTCATTATTCTTCATCAAAAAAAATCTGGTTATTTACCGTAACCATAGTTCTATGAGTACAGGTTCAGACACTGAACAGAGATCAATAGCAACTCATCTTTGTAAAGTACGTCAAAGAACTTAAATGTTGCATCATCATGCTCTATGGCAACCGCTGTGTTTCTAATCAACCTCATAGGAGCTGCCCTCATTAAAGGGCAAGGATCATCCCACTTCTCATCCAAAGTCTGACTCATTACAGAGTTTGTGTCTGTGTGATGGTTATGTAACACACACATATGTAGCACACCATCATGCCAGGTCTGTATCGCAACACGCATCTCACACCCACAGATGGTGCTCACAGGATCTGGGTAAAATGCACCAACTTTTTGCCAGCCTGCATAGCCAACATTCTAAGCAGAGGGAAATACGCAAATATATAGATATAGATAATATATTGAAAAAACGTTACCAGATAGATTCAATGGCCATATAGTGTGCTTTCACAAAGTAGTCTCTCTTCCCTTCTTTCTACAACTCCCCACTTTGTACTGCAATTGGTCAGTTGTTCATGAAAAGTGAGTTAATCTATATAAAGAAAAGGGAAGTTGACAAGTGTAGCACCTCTCTGTAAAGTTGATTTTAACCTGAAGTGTCGTGAGGTGTTTGCACAAGAAAGACAGCAGGCTCGTAAGAAAAGTTGCTGGTGCTCAGAGGTATTTGGAGGTGGTTGCAGGCACTTTGAAAGAATTGATAAAAGGTAAAAAAAATAAATAAAAAAAAGACACTGCCCAACAGCTTTAACAGCTCATTGAAAGGGTGTCAAGAACCACCAGCAACTCCACTTATCACTGGATGCTGGCACCTCACTCCCTGTAGGAAATGCTTCAGCAGAGTGGTTGAAAACCAATCTCTCCTCGAACCCAACATTAGAACAGAATTCTGGCACATGGCAATTGATTGTAGAATGTGACAGACTCCTCTTTAATAGAAGCTGAACAAAGGAGAGCACAGATCCAATGGAATCAACTCTTCTCTCCTTCTGGAACCACTGAAACCTCTCTGTAGGCAGAACTGCATTCGCTTGACTTGGATTAAATCAGCGGGAGACTATCCTTGACGCACATGCCAGTTCCTCTGAGGGTCCAAGCCTTAAGGAGCTGCCCCCGGGTAAGGCACTGCACCTATAACACAGTTCACCTGAAAGATCTCTTTGATATTTAAGGGCTTGATCGAGGGAGTCAGTAGTGTTAGAATGTGCTCTTTTGTGACTTCTTAAGGTCAACTAAGCCATAAAAAGCACATTCAGGGCAGCCTCTAGCTCAACGGGTAGAGTAGGCTGAGTCCTGCAGCGGCCCGGGTTCGAATCCGACCTGCGGCCCTTTGCTGCGTGTCCCCTCTCTCTCTCCCCCCTTTCCTGTCATTCTTCAAGCTGTACTATCATAAATGCAAAAAAAGCACACATTCTGTGGACCTGAGGATACAGGGGGGAGTTTTGTAACAATGGGTACGTTCTTCTTGACTATCTATACTGTGTTTAGGTTGGAGGATGACAAAAGCACATGATGTCACCCTCATGTAGAATAACAGCATTATAACAACATTATCAAGTGGGTTAGTTATTGGCCTTTCTTAATGTTCTTAGTGTTCAGAAAGCACATTTTCACCTTACCTCTAGCTGTGACAGCTGTCAATCACACCCTGTTTTTATAGCATCAGATAACCAAAACCAAACTTATCAGAAAAATGAACACTTAAACATCGGTGTGATAAGAACTACCTAAAATGACAAATCATCTTTGGGAAAAATCTATTTGATGGGTAATTTTTTAACTGTACAGACATTATCTGTAAACTAGCTAGAAACTAAAGCACCATGGCACCAAGCACCAGGATTTCCCTCCATTTTCTAACCTTTTCCCTTTATGAAACAAATTCATAAAGCATTGGAATAAACACACATTTTTCACTTCCATCTAATCGCGCCCACTCCAAGTCCAAGTCCATTGACTTTTCTATGCTGCCTCCTTTAGGAGCAGCCTCCAATGAGCCACAAAGGCCTAACATGATTTGAGATGAGTGGGATGAGTGGTAAAACATACAGTCTCATTAGAGGGCAACGCTTTTGTGAACTCAAACTGGGATATCAACACAGTTGATAATTTTACAAGTGAAAAGTCTAACTCTGACAGAAGTGACCTTAAAATATTTGGTGTTACAGTGGATTTCACTTATCACACACACAGCTGCTTGTAAGCATCTTAAATCATAACCCTTAACCCCCGCTATTGCATAAGCGGGCCGCTAGACTGTCATAAACATTTTATGAATTTATACAAAAGTTTTATGGAACTGAAGATGGAAAAACTGTGAGAACTGTAGGGAAGTGTTCGTTAAAATGTGTCTTTGGATACTCCGAACATTGAATCATCTGCGTTTCAGTGTTTGTGTTTCTATCTCCGAGCACATGTGCAAACACTCAAATTACACGCACGCATGCACGCACGCACGCACGCACGCACGCACGCACGCACACACGCACGCACGCACGCACACATGCACACCTCTACTCAGAGCATATGGTGGATATTTAATATATTTTCAGAATGTCAGCGAAGCCTGTTCACAAGTGTCACCACTAAATCCCTGTTGGGATTTTTAAAAAAAAAGGAAAAAAAGGAAAATGAAAAAACAGAGTGAGCCAAATGAAACCAAATGCAGATCTCACTTTCAACCTCACCATTTGGAGGAGACTATTAAGGGAAACAAGTCTACAGGAGATGGGGGAAAAACATAGGAGGAAATATTGATATGTGAACAAATGTGAATTAAGTAGAGCCTTTAAGGGCTTTTTCCTTATTGCTAGGCACTTCACCACCACACACGCACACATGCACACACGCACACATGCACGCATGCACGCACACACGCACACATGCACGCACGCACGTCTCCTTGTGTCTCCTTGCACGCATATAGCATGAACATTCCATTCATTAAGCGTCCAATTTCTCCGGTCACAAGAAACATTTCAATAAAGTCTCTTAATTAACATGCACACAGATTAGAATGTCATGTTTCAGAATGTGCAGCAATCTGTCTTCCTGTCACTCTCTCCCTCACACATACACTCACACACACAAGCCTCCCAGCCAGTGACTTAATGGCTTTTTTCACCTGCACTTAGCAATGGACTATGGTCTGTGAATAATAAGTGGGAAGAAAGAGTAAAAACAGGAGAAGGGGGAGACAGAGTAGGAGTGAGAGGGAGAAAGAGATGTATTTCATGGTTTGACTGTCAATGTAAATGCCATATTCTACATTTCATATTTCTGCCCCTATTTCTCCTTTTTCTGTTTATTGATACATGTACTAGGAGAATTTCTCTGGAAACCGCCAGGACTGATGGATGTTGTCTGCGTAGGCTTACGTTATAATTGACTGAATAACAGGGGAAAATGGAGGCAGACACTAAAAAGTCCATTACAACCTTTTTGACTTAACAATAGAGTCACAAATACAACCCACTTTCAATGTATTCTCTTGATACACGATGCAGCCGGCTTCACTCTCCTCCAATACAACATAATGCCTTTTCTCTGGCTACATTTAAGGGTGTTGAGGAAAGAAATGTTGTGTGCATCTGTATATTTGTGAATATGTATGAATACATCCATTGTATTAGCCAGGAGCCAAGGCCACTCAGATACATCTGATTGTACTCAGAGGAGTAGAGAAATAGGTGTCGATAAAATGCGTCTCATGCCACAATGGAAGCACGTTTGCTGCATTCCAATGGGGCTGCTTTGTTGATCACCTGCGGCACAGCGCAGTCGTACAGAGTGGAGAGGCACTCAAAACAATCGGCGGGCCCCTGGCTCTCACAAACATAATCTTTAGAGAAAAAAGGAGGAAAATACAAATGCAGAATTACAGCTAAGCAATGAGGTTTTCATTGTCATTACTGCTGGAAACACACTTCTAATGTCTGCGTCTTTTTGATCCCATAGTCATGCATGTTTCTCAAATGTTACAGCTGAAAACACATGACTGTTTTCAGACAAGAGCTATAATTTCCATCCCATAAACTTTGTTGAGACTGCAGATGGATATGCCATAGCCTATAACCAAACAATAAACAGAAAACAGAGCCGGTGTTTACCTGAGCTCCCCAGGGGCATGTCTATTGGCATGAGGCAAGATCCCCACTGCCGTTTCACTGAGCTTATAGTTCTGTAAGCCTGTGTATCTGTGTGGGCGTGTGTTTATGTAAAATCTCCCATGAGGTATAATGTAAACTAATAAGAAGTAATAAAGGTAATGTTGACCTTGTAATAGCTGCTTTCCTGCCAACTCGTGTGACTGAGAGGCTGTCTTTGTGTGACACAGGGTGCCGTTTAGGCAGATCACTTGAAGGGTTAACAAAACCGAGACCAAAGAAGACCTTTTTGTATCAAAGCAGTCAGACATGGTTTTGCAATGAAACACACAAACACAAAATGATGTGAATTACATGCTCAGCCATCATGTGTAAGATTGGCTTTTTTTTTTTTTTTTTTTTAATGTTTTGTTCTTATGTTGTTTGAGTGTCGTGCCATCATATCATCAACAGTTTACGTCATTGTAATGTCAACATTACATCATCGCACATCAAGCCATGCAATCACAAACAAAGAAATATGTACAGATAAATTACACCAAACATGCACAAATAACTTGAGAGTTGTGAATATTAATGATCCATGTACTGACGAAAGGATGCACTAACCACTTGTTGCCTCTCACTTGCAAGGCTACTCTGGGCTGCAAATAACGATTATTCTCATTATCAAATAATCTGCTGATTATTTTCTCCATTAATTGATTAATCGTTTGGTCCATAAAATGTCAGAAAATAGTGAAAAATGTCCATCCCAAGTTCTCAAAGGTGATGTTTTAAATGTCTTGTTGTCAGTCCAACACCCAAAGATATTCATATGAAATGATACAAAACAGAGAAAAGCAGGAAATCTCCACATTTGAGGGGCTGGAAACAGCATTTTCTGCCATTTTTGCATGAAAAATTACTTTACCATTAATCGATTATCAAATAGTTGGAGGTTATTTTTCTGTCTACTCTGGTAAGAGCAGGGTGGCAAAAAAATCTTCTGTGTCTCTAGACGATGCATCAGGTGTATAAATACTGCATGTCCTAGCCTGACAATTTCATACTGCAATAATGTTTTTGCTGACGAATGATGTTCTGTAATTCACCGTTAATCTAACAAAAACAGCTCACATGAGACCTTGGATTATGCAAAACATATAGTGGATCTGAGGATGAAGAAAGTTGACTGACCAACTCATTAAGCACCTTAATACATCTTGTATTAATAAGTCTTGTGAGTTGGTATTTTACTAGTAACTCTTTCAAGAAAACAGGGAAGTAAAAATGAGCAGTAAATGTCTTTAATCTCAGGGGCAGTTGGTTTCTCTCGTTAACAGCTGATAGCGGTCATATTGGAACACTATTGTGTGATGAAAACACCATCTGACGCTCATTAAAGATACTTGTATCATTGGCTTTGACCATTACTTACTCACTTTATTTAGCCACTAATGGTTAAGTATGGACAAAAACAGGCAGATAATGATCCATTCTTAACAGTGAATGACAACATCACCTTGGAGCTTGGAGACTTAGAGACTCACTGCATCAAGTTCAGACAAACTCTCTATCAAGACAAAAAGTCACAGTAATTCACTCGATGTCACATATAAGGCTGTCACGATACCAGGATTTTAAACTCTGATACCATACTAGTATTAAAAAACAATAGTCAATACCTTGTTCCATACCGGTACTTTCGATACTATCAAATGTATAACAGATATTAGATCTTTTAAACACGTGGTATCAAAAAAGTAAGTATCGATACTTTTGACAAGCTTAGTTACTAGTAGAAGAAGAAGTTTAGGAATGGTCAGATGACACACAAAAAACTATAATATTATTAGTATTAAATCAAGCTTTGCTGTTTGTACTGGAGGCTGCATGATAACGAAGCAGAAAAGCAAGGTCGAGTTGCGCTGTGATTCTCCGCTAAAGGTTACACGCCTCTACGGGGCAATACGGCAGATGAATATTCTATCTGCAGAGGTAGGCAGCCTTGAAGCAGTGGATTCCAGCAGCAGAGATGTTCAAACACTATTCATTGTTTGCCCTCCCGAGCTCACCTTTTCATGCTTCATCTGATTCCACCCTGATGTCTCTGTGGGCCCAACGCCACAGAGCCTAACCATAAGCTTTGAATGGCCTTGAAAGTAGAATGGAAAAGGTTTGGATCTACATAGCCCCTCTGTGCCCACCACATTGCACTCCTGGTTGAAATAAAACTTGTGGATGGAAGGTTTTACACATATTCCACTTTCAGATACTTATTCTTATATTAGATTGCCATATATCAATTTCTATTTTTTTATTAGGATCCCCAGTAGCTGCAGCATGGGAGGGGAGGGGGCAACTGCTTTAGTATGAATAGATTAAATGTCGGCTAAAAAAGGAGTGAAACACATTTTTCTGTGGAGATATAAGCAATGTTAGCCAGGGGAGCAAACAGCCTATTTCACTAAGCTAACAGTTTAACACCACTCACAGAGTACACCCACCTTTTTTAGTGAACAATTGGGTGACATACTGTCGCCCTTTCTTTTCTCTTTCTCTCTTTTCGCTTTTTGGAGGCCTGATTTTGATGCTGCAGCACTCCTCACTCTCTCTCACTCACTACTAACAGTGCAAGTTGCGCAATGTTTCGTCTGCTCTGGGTGAAGGACTGAACCATTTCGTGTAAATAGAAGGGGTTGGTTGGGTAATACAGAGGCTCTCTGGATGTTTACTTTTTGTCAAAAACAAGAAAAGAAAAAGAAACCATTAGTTGTATTAGTAAATTGTGAATAAGATATTATATTCACGATGATCGGTTAATCATTTTCTATTGAAAGAAATTATCTAACGTTCTAATATTTTTTTAGGGCCCGTGTCAGTCATGGGCCCTTAGAATTATCCTAATATTTCTGCAGAGACATATGCTTAAAATACAAAGTACATAACACGTAACAATACATAACATTACAAAGTCAAAAAATCCAACAGGAAGTAATAATAATTTTTTTTTTAAATACAATAAAATAAATAAATAATAATGCTAATAATACTAACAAATTGTGATATCAATAATAGTAATTATAAGTAGATATCATATGATAAATCAAAGTACATCTGCTTTGTTACATTTACTTAAACTAACTGGAAGGAGACATATGAAAAACTATTGCAGAATGTACTTACTTCAAAACTACTAAACCTACATAATCTATGTGTGCTTTAAGAGCCCTTTAAAATACTCCTGAACTTTGTTATATTTCACCTGTGGATTTTAGAACGTGATAAGTGCAGACAGAAATAGTACTTAGAAAATAATCCTTATTTAAGTACTCACTTAACAGCCACAGGTTGAGGACCAGTTGATTTTCTTTCCTGTCATTTCATCTGTGCAGCCTTGCGTTGAAAATCTAATTTTAAAATCTGTTTTTTAATTGCTTCAATACTATTGAATATATAATTAACGGAGACTGTATCTTTTTAAACATGTGGCATCGCAAAAGTTTTGAAGTATCGATACTTTTGACAACCTTATGCCCGCCTTTTTTTCACTCCACACTGGGCAGCAAAGATTAATAAGCATATAAAGCACGCACAACCAAATACACTCAAGAATGACACTCAGACAGATGAGCAACAACACAAACAGGCCTCCCAAGTGTCTCTTTCCTGTGTTTGGGTGTTGGGCATATAATTGAGGGCTTATAAATGTGCTCCCCTTCTGCTAAGCCTTGCTACCTATCAGGCCACACACTGCTCTCACAAACTGTCCTCCACTGGTACACATCTGATTAGAGTTCCTCTGTAAATGAAGCTTTACAGGACACACTGATAACAGAAGGAGAGAGGATAGGAGGAGGTGAGGGAAAAAGAAAGATTACAATATGTAAAGAGGAGACGAGGCACGGACCGACTTGAGTGCCAAACACGAACACCGAGGTGGGGACGAGTGTGTGAGGAATGTGATACTACGACGAGACGGAGAGGTAGAGTGAGGACAGGACATGACGCCTTGGCAGTATCTCATAAAAAGGGACATTTCTCCTTTCACATCGATTAAGTATCCATTCGCTGAAAATGTGATCAGACATTGTTTAAGATTGACGGGACTTTAATAATGGCTCCTAGCATTCATAATTGAACCAATAATGTTTTACAGTGATTTGGCCGATCACAATATCTTGACAGCTCCTTAATACAGATTCTTTCAAGTACAGTCAGCATACCGAAGGGGACATATGCTACATCTTGAAGCAATATTTCATTCTGGTGGAGCATTTTAAAAATTCAATTAACTGAATTGAATCCACATCGTCTATTTTATATCACCCCCGGGAGTTTAATTAATCACTTTTCACCTGTTTTTTTCCCCATTGATTAACCTGAACTCATAAGCCAAGGCTACTCCACTGATAGCCTTAAGTCATTTCAAATAGTCGCTTTGATTTATTTTGGGCAATTATTGTAAGCAATATTAATTTATTCTATCAAAATGTAAGTGCCTTGAGATATTCAGAAGAAATTGTTGTTCTCAAAGTTAAAAAGCAATAGATTTAAGAACTTGCGAAATATAAGTTGCTAGCTTTCCAACAAAATCCAGTCTTGTTTCCAGAAAATCATTGATTGTGGTGGTGAAAGACTGAGCAGCTCAGCCAAACCTCATACAATTATTGTTAATTTTACTGCATGCTTATAACAAGCTTCCATTCAAAATAATAAATAACTCGTCTTACTTCTTTCACTAAACAGTTACAGCTTCAAGGTGGAGGCAACAACCAGCCCAACAATCCTGTGCAGATCGTACATATTATACAAAACAGACACATGCTGAATGAAGCACATATGCTGTGCTGCAGTAAATCATGGTTGTGCCAAGACAGCAACCCCCCACTGCCTTTTATGTTTAAAGAGCAGTGATTTACACATGCCTTTTATCATATAATTATACTGTATACATACACACACAACCACACACACACTAAGTATAATAGCAGGGGTTTTATCAGTGCCACTGATCAAATGATGAGGGGGAATATAGAGCACCCTGTGTGACACTGTGGCTTTTTGCCAGAGCTGCCGCTGAAACACATTTAGGAGTCATAAGCTAAGCCATTTAAACATGGCCTATGTGTTATGTATAACAGCCATGCCCTGTCAACTGGATGATGTACAGCACTTTTGTCAAACAATGGGGTAACAGCAGGAAAAGACATCATATGGACAAAGGGAGGTAAGAGAACGAGAGAGAAGAAGTCAAAGCAACTGACTTCAGGAGCCACTAAAAAGTGAGGAGTGTGAAAAGAAGATGAAAGAGGATATTAAGAATCCAAATGAAAAGTGACCTTTAAGTGCAAATAATATTTTTGCATTTAGATACTCCGGTAACCTTCCTGTAAGCAGAGGAATCCTACAGAGATAAAGACATGGATGTTCTCTTGGACAGCGGCCACCAAGGTGGACTAAACCATGGCAACGATAGGAGGTAAATGACAGGTCAAAGGTCAGAGCCAGCAGGAGGAAATGACATCAGCAGGAAGTATGAATAAACAGTGGGGCTACAATCATCCAATACAAGCACTGACCTTGCAAGGGATTAGCAGTGGTATTATCTCTCAAATATACAGATGTAGAAAAATGAGTGAAGGGGGTGACCTTCCAAGAAGAAAGTTTGTAATTTCAAGTTTTATGTTGAACTGAAACGTAGACACATAATATAAATAACAGCATATTGCTATTAACTTCACAGATTTCATTACTAATTTTAAATGTAATTGTTAAAGCTGGAAAAAAAACTTTGATGACTTGAGACTGATTTGATCTAAGTCTTTTGCAAGTGATGTTATTTTGATGATAAAAGGATAGTTTAATGAAGACCTTTACTAGGCTTTTTGATGTAAACACACAATACGCCAGAGCTACTATTAGAAATCTGGCCTTTTTGTTATAGTATGATTGTTTGCATTTCCTACATGTTAAAATTCTTTGACTGTAAAGTTTATTTGTTTTGAGAGTAACTGTAACAAATTCAGATTCGGAGAGACCTCCAACTGTCTCCTAAACACCTGTTAAAATAAAGTAGGCTTATTGGCAACTAACTTAATTAATTTTCAATTTGACAGTGGCTACACTACATATACATACACATATACACATGCACACACATGTGTGTAGTAGGCCTAATCACTTGCTGGAATACAAAGATATTACAAAAACAGCACAGAAAAAAACACTGCCAAAGAAGCAGTTAAAGTAGATACATGCACAGTTCTTCAGTGATTATAAGAAAAAGGCAACTGTGATCCCAGCTTTAAATAATCAAGCAATCCTTAAGTGAAGAAGAAATCTCAATTAAAGAACATGCCCTACAGCAAAGACAGCCAGTGGCTTGACATGCTGCTTCTGCTTTGTGTATTTTTAAAAATCTAAAATTACTATATCTTACTAAAACAGGCGCACTGAATATTTAGTTACTTTGTGGGCTCTGACTACTCTGGTTTTATGCTTTGCAGACTCGTTTGTATTACTAACCACCAAGTCAGATAAACCAGAAAAATATCAGATATCAGAAAAATACCAAAGTCCTATTGTCATTACCATTTGGATATTGATGTGAAAGTTATACTCATTTCATTTGCACAGCTGAACTGTTAAGGTGCTTTCCAACATGAGACTTGGAGTAGGACATTATTAGCTGCTTGCCTTTTTAAATTTGTTCATGGCTCAGTACTTCAATTTAGTTTGCATCTTAGTTACTTGTATTCCAGCAAAGTTGTGCAGTAGCAGAATATGGTGTTTAGCTGTTCTTCTGTTTCTTGGTCTGTAGCTTTGTCAGAAGAACACACTCACATACACACACAAACAATTATTTTTCAAGTCATCATCTACTTTTTATGTTGTGTCGATAAATGTGTGTAGTTTACCACAGTAGTAGTATGAATTTGTGGCATCCAGGTAATATGACTTTGTTGTCTGATATGCTGAATCAAGTTTATGTAAAATGGGACATTTATCTTGAGATCTTAAAGAAATCCCTCATCTGGGGTATATACAGTATCTTCATTTGAATAAACCTCCTCAGACCTTGTAGAAATACTGAAAAGTCTCAAAAATATTCAATCAAAACAAAAATATTAAGAAGAAAAAGAAGACCAGCAGCAGCAGCAGCAGCTGTGCTACAGGACCAAAAGGATGGAAAAGTAATAAAGACCTCTCATGTACAGTAAGTGGGCATCTCCCTAAAGGGCTCCACTAAACCTGATCATCGTGAGCTAAATATAGAACCCACAGCAGGGTGCTTCAACTATTAAACACTCCCAAATCAGGTCCCCAACACACATCAACACCCGCCTAACCTACAGGAAGTTCTATCCACACCTGAGAGAGATGAGGAGGAGGAAGATGAGGAGAGAGGGGCAGAGGGAGGTGAAGGGAGGAAGGAGGGCAGCAGTGCACAAGGAAATAAAATGAGATAACCACAGAGGGAAGTCATTATAGCAACACTGAGCATTTTACACCTGTCCACAGGCTGTATCAGTGCTACTCCGAGGCAACGGCACAGTGGATGTGATGCTGCCTCTAGAGAAATACTTGTCATATGTAGACGCACGCACACACGCACGCACGCACGCACGCACGCACGCACGCACGCACGCACGCACACAACGGAACTGATATGAAAAATAAGAAAATGCAATGTCTCACTTTTATAAACAAAAACTGTATTGCCAGCAATAACAGGGGCATCTTCTAACTTACACAGCTTGGTGTTATTGAGTCCCACAGGCACACTTAAAGCATGCTGTTATTAGGAACTACAAGGCTGAGATGACGAGGAGAGAGAAAGAGAGAAAGGGAGAAGGAGATAGAGAGAAGAGAGACAGAACAAATGGACCATTTATATCATGGCTTCATAAACACACATGGGGCTTCTTGTTGCTAAAGCTCTATCTAGAAAAGAAACATTGTCATCCAGCAGCTCACAGATACATGACTACATCCTTTGTGCACACACACACACAAATGCACATCCCTTCGTACACAGTTACACATACATCTGTGTACACAGGGACACACATTTACATATAAATCTGTATATAAACACATACACCCAAGTCATTTCAATCCTTCTTCTCCACAGACTTAAGCCATAAATAGCAGCGGCTTAAGCGCTTCTTTTCCCCAAAAAAGTTACGGCAAAGTGTACATGCTGAAATTTGATAGTGTGAGTGAAGGAAGATATTAGCATGAGCTCAAAAGTGCATCTATAATATGTGCGTACTGGCTGTGTGATTGTGTTTGCGTGTGTAAATGCAAACGGGGCCTGCCTGGTTGTAATCCCAGAAACTGTGTGTGTGTGCATGTGTGTGTGCATGTGCGTGTGCATGTGTGTTAGTGGGTAAGTGAGAGAGAGAGTTAGTGTATGAGTGTGTTTGTGTGTGACCAGTAAGATGGTAGACAGCGTAAGCCCCAGCCTTCACAGCTTAAGCCCCCCTCACTTTTCTCCCCCATAAGGCAAACAGTGGATAGACCACAGGGCTTAGCTGGAGAAAGAGGAGGAGAGGACAATATATGGAAACTAATTCAATTTCAGCCTCTTTGCGCTGCTCCCCAATCTGCAAATACTACCACAGGCTGATGCAAGGAAATGGAAATCTCGACTTATATACTCAACGACACACTGAAGAATCTGTAGATTGGAACCCTATGGAAGAGTACTTATACACTTGAGCAGCAGTCATCCAGTTAAATGCCTTCCCTCTGTGGAGGTTCAAGTCCAGCCTCTCGAGCCGTTTCTGCTCCCTCCTTACCTGTCACCCTCTCAATTTTCCTGTATATCATCTAATGAACTTTCCAAACTTGCAAATGGTGGGAATTCTCTACAGAAAGGCGGCTTTACAGTTTCCACGGCTGAAGCCAAAAGCAAACTTTTTTTTTTTTCTGAGATGAACATTCTTTACTTTTAGGGTTTCACTTGTTGCATTTTTGTTGCATAGTAGTTTAAAGAAAAGATTAAATCTGACGTTGATTTGCAAAGAAGGAAACACGTGTGCTTTATGTACTGTATGTCTTGTGGTTATTTGCATTTAGTTAAATTTATCTGATAAAACTAGACCATTAGTTAACTGATTGGCAACTATTGTGATCAACTGTTTCAGTCATGTTTTACAAAAGAGATGATTTAGCTTTTCTCTGTTATGTATCATCGTAAATTGGGCTTTAGAGTGGACACAACAAGACATCTGAAGACATTTTTCATAGATTAAATGATAGGTTCATTTGCAATTTCAGTCATGTTTTTATGTCCAATCAAGATTATTTTGATCAGATATCTCAAACACATTTAGATTTTCATGAATCATGTTTTTATTGTGCACTCATGGGAATATCAATCAAATGGTGTTGTTTTATTATTTTAGAATGGCCTTTATCTGTTTTTGCAAATTAGCTTGTCAAAGAATTATTTGATGAATCAAGAAATCAATATGTAGATTAATAGATAATGAAATTAATTGTTAGTTGCAGCCCTTGATAACACAGCAAATATTACTCTTCAGCATCCATGTGGTCTTGCAGGAGTAATGAAGTTCAGCTCATGAGCTTGGTGTAATGCGGGTTGTTTTCCCCGCGGCTCAGGTACTCTCATTGATTTGCAGAGATAATAACCCACTTTATGAGTGTTTGCCCTCACCATGTCCAGTAGCACTCTGCAACATATGTGATGTGACTCTCTCTCTCTCTCCCTCTCCGTCCTACCGTCTCTCCCCTCAGGGATAAAACACACTGCTTATGAATTTTCCTAGTAGGTGCCATTTCTGTGTACTACTGCTCCATTGGTTTTTAGGGTCTTGGCGTGATATGGGAAAGGGTCATGGGAGTTGGCCTATGGGCTTGACTTCCTTCGGTTTCATAGTTTCACACTTAATGGAAGTGATGTCAGGAGGATCGCGCCTGGGCAGTTCTCTTGTCAAGATGTCTTGTGATGGTTACACTCTTCAACATTTAAGTTGCTAGGTGAATAAAAAAAAATATTTACCTCTCTTGGACCAAGGACCTCAAAGATTTAACCCAATAATATGCTGATATTCATAAACTAATGTGAGGTATGCTGCTCCAGAGTACATGCATATTATCATTACCAGCCACGACAGCGGTATTGTTTTCACCTTGTGAGTCTGTGTGGTTCATTATGACAAAATGTCATCCTGTAGACACCTGCTGTAGCAGGAAGTACCACAGAGGCGGTTTTGTGTTTATATTTCTGTCTGTCTGCGGACAGATTTTGCCACTGCGATAGCATCACAACCGCGCAAGATGCAGTCGCAAAACTTAACAGGTGTTTGGTTGAGATCAAAATGAAGGCCGAGTTCGAAGATGGGCGTGATCCGAGCAAGGTCCCCCACCCCGCCACCCTCTTTACCCCCCTGGCCCGATTTGGCGCTGCGACTGCTGTGATCCCATCGCAAGATCTCTAGTTTCTCAATGAATTTATAAATACATGTAATAAAAAATAGTTGGATTGTTGTATGAATTGCTTTTAAAATATTTAAAGATATATATCTTAGTTCCTAAAATATAGCTCCTAAATATCAGTCCCCACATGACAAGAGCAGTAGCATGGTTTTTGGTGGTCCCTAAGCCGGATTCAAACAAACATAATAGGCTTAAATAAAGAGTGACTGTCAGAGTGACTGTCTCAGCCTGTCACACCAAGGTATTATAAAAACACTATTATATTAGCGACCATGAACATTAACAGACCAATCCATACTAAACTGCAAACCAACAAACCATAGCTTTTTCCTTACTCGACACAAACATACATATATACACAACCACAGCCACAGCAGTGATACAGACAGACAGGGATTGTCTATTGACTTCTCCCCCTTTGCAGCCCACATAAATCTGCTGTGCTGCTCTGCGCATTTTAATCGACTGCTTTAAGAGTAACATTATTTACCTACTGAATGCCAGACAGAGAGGAGCAAACAAGCTATTATACTATCTAAGTTTACATCACATTATGTTTCACAGCACTTAGACTGTAGGTGGTGAATAACTGCTTAGTAAACAAACAAGATGGAGGGAAAGCACACAAATGTTCAAAGCTAAATAGAGATGTGAAAAAGAAAGACGACAGAAAGAGATAGAAGTTGATGTATGAGAACAGCCGGTGCAACAAAGCCTTTTACATGTAAATACAATCACTGATCCTCTCATTCTTTATCGCACTGATTCCAATATTCTGTGACATTTTAAAAATGGCACCATGCGATGCAACCATGGCTTGCAAGAAACGGATATCGTGCTGAATGCTTTGACATGTACATCAATCGCACAAATACTGCAGAATAATAAAAAGTGAAGACTGGCTTTAGGTTAAAAGCTAGCACAGTAACTCCTTGAGTATACCCTAATGGCCTCATCATACTGTATAAGGAAGCATAGCAATCAAATGTCATTTTCATAGTCGGTAAGATAGTTACTGTGCTGTTTCAGCTGCTTTTATGCTAAGTAGCCTCACCTTGTAAAAAGCACTATGATACTCTCGGGAGTGAGTGTGTATCAAAATTTCCCTAGCGGCAAGGGAAAGCTGTTAAAGTACACAAAAGCTCACACAGAGGCATGTAAACAAGCACAGAGTCACACAAATACACACACGCACATCAGTAAAGACGCACACATACAGCCATACTTCATTCTTGAGGTTCCACTCAAGGCGGCAGGGAAGCCCCATCTATCAACGTTCTGTACATTTAGAGTAAAACGCCTCAGATGAAAGCGAGAGCTGAAAGATGAATGGAAAGAGGGATGAGAGGGGAAAAGAGAGGAGGACAGGGTTTGGTGTAGCAACAGGGTTCATAGCAGGGGAAAAAAGAGGAGAAGATGTAGAATGACGCAAAATGTAGATGCATGTTAATTATGTGAGAGCTATGGGGGTGTGGCGGGTGGGCGG